>AP028450.1:1745500-1921174 GCA_036509395.1 Antheraea yamamai | reverse complement strand
CCAACTCAGCAATCCAACAAGGTGGTATTAACAGTGACGCATCGCATGTTAATATCAGCACCTCCAGATATCAGTATTTTTATCATTTTTTTGTCACTTTTTACAAAAATATACATTTATTTCTAATTTACACTATTCTTAATCTAAATTTATTAAATTTTATTTTCTGTTTTTTAGTTGGATTTTTTATGAAAGCGTGTTTTTTTAAACTATTATTTATTTTTCATTTTTTATTTAATTTTTTTAACTTTTTTTTTTCGGATTATTGCATTGTCATCGACCTTTGACAGGTGTGTAAAGTTTGAATTAAATCTGATCGTTCAAAGTAGGACAAAATCGAGCTCAAAGGGGTCGGTTACATACATACATACAGGTGAAGCTAATAAAAGCGTGATAAAAAAATATCGATAAGACATTTTTTGTCCACAAAACTTACTGCATTCTAGATATATACATAAAAATGAACAATTTTGAAAAAGCCATGCGATGATTGCACTCTTCTAGATGTGGACACAGCATGCACATGAGATAAAGAAAAATAAATTAAGCGGAACAAAAACTATATAAAATAATCCATCATAAAGCTAAGATCCTAGAAATTACATTAAGCGTTTTAAGATTATTTTTAATAGAGATAAAATAACCTGAAAATATATCAATTTGTGTGGGAACAGCGTTAAAGAACGAGGACAAACGATGTACTGGGGAATGTTGACCGATAATTGTACTGCAATGAGGCAAGTTAAAAGTTTTTCTGATATGCCGACGACTGCCCAAACGTGGAATCGCAAAAGCTCAAACTTCAAGAATGTAGGGGAAGTCTGTGATTCCATCTAGCAATTTAAAAATAAATACGATGTCAGAATTCCTTCTGCGTGTATTAAGTGGCATAATTTTGTAATCAAAAAGGCGTTCTTCGTAAGTTTTCAACATAAGTCATTTTTATTAAAATAGTATTTTTACAAGATTTAAAAAATTAAAACCAATTATATAGTGTAAAATTAAAATTAAAAAAGTGGCTACATATTTAAATATGTTGTCCGCTATTTTGAAATCTGCATCTTAAAAATCAGCGGAGGGGTTAATACGAACGAAACCGTGAGCGAAAGTTAGTCGTTATAAACAAGGGCTTAGTAAAATTTCAACTCCTTTTTGGCAAAGTGGAAAAAATGTTTCTTTTCTAAGGTACAGCAGTGATGATTGATGTATAAACTGTATTTTAATTTATAGATTAAAATAAATAAAAGATTATAGATCGTTTTTTATTTAAAATTTGCTGTTTCGCCACATAAAAAACTTAATTTTCCCAAAAAATCTTCCCTCCTCTGTTTCTCAGCCGATTTTCATTCTTGTTTTCTCTGTGGTTGAAGTTTGACCACTAGAAAAGCACTCGTTATAATAAAAAATCAGCGCTTGTTGTCCGAAATCGCTTCGGTGTACGGACATAGATTAAATTCTAATTTCGAGCATGACCTAACAAACTGCAAGTTTAATGTAATAATAGAATCCATGTCATATTGTTACGTTATTAAAACAAGATGTTTACGAATTTTCATTACAACGATGTACGAATTTATATTTTTAGACCGGGACCAAGATTTACTAAGAAAAGGTTTACCAGGTTAAAATAATCCCGGACAAATTACGGGAAAATTAATTTGATAAAAAAAAGATTAGTGCGTGTCGTAAAGATACAGGACAAAAGTGGAATTTTTGTATTACAGGGAAACATTTTAATTCACAAAATAAAAAAAAAACCAACGACATATAGTATCCTCATGCGGTTACCCATCCGAGTACTGACTACATCTGATGTTGCTTAACTTCGGCGATCGAGAGAAACCGGTGTTTTTAACACTCTACCTGACAATATTTTATATACTCTATAACCCTGATAAACCGTCTATGAACCTTGTATGTTACCTGATGTTTAAATGTCTTGTTTATATCGTTTAAAATTGTCTCCTTTGGGTGTTGATTGTATCCGACATTGCATCGAAAACTATATATAAATAATATCAAAGTCGCTTTTCGCGTCTGTGTTACCGTAGTTCTACTTAATTATGCAACGGATTTTGATAGTTTTTCAATTTCGTTTAGAATACTTCTTCCTTAATATTTACATGTATAATACATGTATATTATATATAAAAAATAGTGAAAAGTCGACGTATTCTAATAGAGTCGTGGAAAGGTATTTTCAGGCATTTTCATTGGTAACTCTAACCAAACATGAGATACATAAAATCATTATATCTACTATAGAATAGTAGAGCGTCGACATCCCTACAAAAAAGTCGAAGATAGTAAATGCCTTTATCCTATGAATACCTCAAAATAATAATTTAAATCTTGTATATTAAAATAATTGGATTAAATTAATTGGAGTAAAAATAATTGGATATCTATGACGCTACTGTAACAAATATAGTAATAATTCATGTGCATTTAAATGTTTTTGTTATGTTGAACATTTAATTTTCAATTTGCCTTTTACTGCATACCATTCATATCTTGAAAACATAAAGACATGATAGATTCAAAACTATGTACAGCAAAAAAAGTGATCTGTGTAAAAATTCTTAGGCAGCTTTTAAATCTTTTATGAATTGTAAACATAGTAACATACAAAATAGTAAATAATGTACCTTAACCGTTTAGTAAATTGCCTATGCCTAGTTTTTTTCTAATTTAAATTGTAAAAAAACAGATTGTTCAAATATTTAAAAGAATGAAAAGCCATCGTTTTTTTTTTTCGAACTGACTACGCTATTGACCTAGCAAGGTCTTAACAGCTTCCCGACTACAAAAAAATCCCGGGATTCAACCTCGCTCCCCGGACCATATATAGTGCATGTGAAGTTATAACTAGCTCGGCTATATAGAAAAGCCATCGACATTATATAATCAATATATAGTGCATGTGAAGTTATATCTGAACATTTCTCAAAGTCAACTCGATATATTAAATTAGTTACTTCAATAACTTTTATAAAATACTACAAGGAGTGACTTGCCAAAACAAAAATAATCAGATGCACGCAAGTAATCGTTTAGGGGCTTTATATATGTAAATTATTACGTTATTCCGGGTACGTCTTGTTACTTGGCAACACTGTCGCTACTATATTCGATACATACGGGAATGTGATATTATAGTTCAGCAACAAGAGCGGCCGGTCCGTTTAGTCATTTTGGTGGTCCCCGCCCTAGCTTTGTCGTTAGTGTTGTGTTGTGTTTTGGTCTATCGGTAAGCGTTTTTTTTAATCGATAATTTGTATGATTTCGATTCGATTTTATATTTCTGAATAATTGGATTACAGTAACAGTCGAAATTTAAAAATTTCTTTAACTTTTTGCTGTCAATTTGTCTATATCGTTTTTCTTTTTTAATTTACATGCTAAACTTATATCATTTAAAGTTATTTACACCTGTATTCTTTTTAATTATCGTTAATGATTTTTTCTTATTCTATCTTATTTTTTATCTTTCATCTAATTGAATTAAAGATTCAGATAATTTTAGACAAGCATGTCTCCTTTTAGAACCTTTTGAAGTATGAAACTTTTTTGTAAGATTATATAGAACTATACACGATTTTATATAAAACTACGTGGAGTCCGGAAATTCGCTCTCGTGTAACGGATTACTGTTTCATAATAATAATTAATATAATTCTATTACAGAAGTTGTGTTACATTTGCTAAATTTTATTGTTACTGCTTCACCTCTATGTAAACGTATAATGACTGATGGTATTTCAAGCGTCTATCCGCTGCGGTGATTATTTACAATCAGCCGAACGGCATGCTTGTGGAATACAATCTTTTTACGAACTTGATATATAATCCTTTTGGCGTATGTACGTATTAAAATAACATACTGCAAATTATTAAATGACATAGGTAAATTGGCTGATAACCAACGCTGTCTGCAGTCTATTCATAACAAAGATGCATTGTCTTGTGAGCCAGATGCTTTAATAAAATTTCATCCATACGATTTAACTTTAAATAATTCCTAACATTAATTTAAAAAAAAAACATACGAAACAAGTGCCTCAAAAAGGTTTACTTAAATTTTACTTGTGCTTTCGATGTATCGGAACACCACTATTGCTTACGGAGTAGGTGTTCATTGCCTACATGTATGAAATATTGAAATTTAATAAATTTTTATTGTTCAACTGAATAAAATAATTAGTTATACAGCCATAAATAAAATCTATCTACGCTGTTACGTGTGTAATATTTATTATTTAAAAATACAGTGTAAACTCTACGTAATTACGTAGCAGTAGTCCGATGAAGCTGCTAAGACCTTGCCAGGTCAATAGCGTAGTCAGTTCTAAAAAAAAATTACTTAGCAATTAATTCAAGTTGGTTGGTTTACCACAAAACCATTTATTTGTTCTCATCCGTCCGTATATCGAAAAGTCTTGCAAAAAAAAAGTTTGTAGGTGGTAGAGCCACGCTGAAGATATTATTACTGGTTTCAGCATTAATGTGTCGGATCGACCGGGTTATTACCACCCTCCCACAGAAAACCGACGTGAAGTAACAGTGCTTGCATTGTTGCGTTTCTTTGAGTGAGTGTTGAGTTCAGTGAGAGCGCCGGAGGCCCACCTCCCCTCCTCTCCCCCTTTCCCTTACTCCCCTTCTCATCCAAGACAGATTGGCAACGCACTTGCGACTCCCCTGGTGTTGCAAGTGTGTATGGACGGTTGTGATCACTTAACATCAGGTGACCCACCTGTCCGTTTGCCTCCTATGATATAAAAAAAGAAAAAAATGCTCAGTCCTTTGAAATTCGTTATAAAGAGTTTACACTGTAGTTATATTTTTTATTAAAATGTATTCCTCTTGAAGATTTGATAGATGAGATCAATAGACGAGAAGCGAAATCGAGAGTTATCAATAATTAAAGCGTTAGGTTCCTCTCCGGACAATATATCGTGTATCTTATACTGAACGCATGTATATAAATATAATTTAAACAAAAAGTTCGAAAACAAAGCTTTACACATAGTTAAACGTAGTTTCTTTTTACCGTATAAAACTAAAAAATAAAAGAACGTACTAGAAACTATTTATTTATTATTTAATACTCTGTTTTTTGAAAACTTTTTCAAATTAAGTTCACACTCGATTTCAATGCGAAATAATGAAATGTGACGTGAGAACTGACATCGAATGAATTTCAAAATGGCCGTCGTCTGTCAAATTAGCGTGGCTTGGTGACAAGTGTATGTCGTTAACTATGGAGAAAATAAATGAGTAATTAGCTGTTAGAAAGAAGCAAGTATCAGTTTTTTTTAATAACTAATATATCGTGTTGGCGTTACACGAAATTAAGTGGCGTTTGTCAGAAATTTTGAAATATATTCGAAAATATGTATACTAAAAAAACCTTCTAATATATACTGTAGCAGGATTCATTACGAGTATATTTCGTTTTGATAATCTCGAATGAAATTAACAAATCTCTACACATTTTTAAAAATTAATCTTAGGTATATTTGACCACATATTTTTTAAATACAAATAGGTAAGTATGTAGTCAACCATATTATATAAAATTTACGACCTCCTTAATTATGTGTGATAGATTATAATTATAATATTGTTCAATATTTTAATTTTTCGGTTATATTTATCATTTTGTTAAATTATATTTCACACCAGCAGCTCTCATGATTTCTTATGTGTTTTCACTCATAAACTTATTTGTATATAACGTTTGAAGTAGTGTTATTGGAAAGATGAACAAAGAACTTAAAATAATGTATCAATATGACTGCCGAAATGTTTGCCAAATGCCAACTTTCAAAAAGTTCGGTTGAGTAGTTTCGGATTTCATCGTGGACAAACATCATGACACTTGGATTTTTATATATCGACGGGAGTAAGCGGAAATGTCGTAGCGTGCATTTTGGGCTAAATTACTTTTTACCATATTCTTGTATAGAAAGACCGGTTCGTATAGTCTGGATCACATTTTCCTACGATTAAATTTTGCATCGATGCAAGCTTGTTTTCTTGCCTAGTTTTAGCATTACACATAAAGAATAATGTTATAACTAGAGCAAAATATGCATTAAAAAAATATATTTATTATTTTGTTACAGAGACTGCTTGGAATTGCTTGCTATATAAGTACATACCAATTTTCAACGTTCTTTCTTTATGAATATAATATGAGTTAAGAATTTTTGAAATAGTTTTTAGGCTCTGGTGGAAAGTTACAACAGTTCCGCTCTATTCCGTCGATATTTAGATATAATGTATAAAGATTAAATAAATAAATAAAATAACATATTTACTCGAGAAAATAAGGCGACGATATGCCCTTGAACTATACCTTCACAGGAGGCCTCCAAGAAGCGAGGTCAGGTCGCGTCCCGGGTTGACCTTAATCCGAGGATGATCCAGAAAATTTTCCTTGAACCCGTTTCACAAGGACGTTCCGGTTCTCTGTGAACACAACCTTCGAACGAGGACACGAGGTCGTTCAGCAAGGTCGACCTTCATTCCTGTTGACCTTGCCCTTTTATTCTACTTAAAGTAACTTGAAACTAGAATTGAACAATACATTTTCTATGTGGTTTTCCTACTAAAATAATAACGAAAAGTCATGCTCTTATGCATCGCGTGGAGGGAGTGGTGTGTTGTATTGATTATTCTCTTTTCCTATAAAAAAAATATTGTGTATAATATATTTTTTATATATAGTAGCTTCTCTCCCGACATCTTCTTCGGTATCTATTTTTTTTTTTCATCTCAAAAGATTCGCAACATTTTTCAAAAAAATCCCCAATGGTTGACTTTTTCCGACACTTAAAACAATTATCGTTATAATTCAACCAATTTACACAAAACCTTGACAAATTATATTTCTAAATCTCCCTATATTCCTTTTTTCTCCTGGTAAAACCCCATTTAAATCCCCTTAATTGGTTTTTGGTTTTTCCCGAAAATACAAACAAAAAAACCCCGCGAAAAATTTCGTTTTATAATATGTAGTGATTATACAAACTTTAACAAGATAAACTCAATCGAGTTTCTTGCTAGGTCTTCTCGATGAGTGGGTTGTTTTCAAAACCGCTGCTAGTTTTGACGTTCATAAGCGCCTCATTGGGGCATAAACTGAATAATTTATTTTTGATTTCAACAATACACTTGTTTAGACACACAAACATGTACTACTAACCTTAGTATTAATGCTGTAAAATATCTCGCATCAATGTTTTCAATTTCACTATTAGCAATGATTTCAAACGAGAAGGTTTCTTACTCTTTCGTACAAAAACTATTGACAGGATATTTATGAAACTTTATAGTAATATACATCAGAATATTATTTATCACAAACTATAACCTATAAATATTGTTTCAATCGGCCAAAATGTAACGATGAGTGACAAGTATGTTTGAAAAATACTTTGGTCTGTGAATTACTATCTCGGCGTGTGTTGTATAAAACGGTAGATTTTTTATTTCGAACTGACTAACGCTATTGGCATAGTGGGTCTTTATAGTTTCACTGGATTTATGGGGTTTCAGCTGCTTGGTAAAAGCTCAATGGTGCTAAATTTGCCGAACCACAGTTTCACTACAAAAACCCCCTACCAGTGGCTTTTTATTAAATTGCCACGTTTCGATATCAACCAGTGTATACTAACAGCTTACAGTTCGGTCTGACAGCGACGGCTGTCAATGGGTTCTATATCTCCCGGTCGTCACCGTTGTTTTGTATTGCGATGTTGTATTATCATCAAGTCACTTTGATGTTATTGAAAAATTAGCGTTAACTGTGATCAGCCAACACGTGGGTAAACTGATACGCGAATGTGTTAAAACAAGGCAGTAAAATTGTAATATAAACGCGAAACCTATAAATGTTATGCAAGAATTTATAGTCAACATAAATTGTGTAGATAATTTGTTAAAAGAAAACTTTACCAAATGATTTTGATAGTCGTAAATTGTGATTGTGCTTTATCACTGTCAATAAAATGATATATACCTACATATACAATCAAATGTGCTAAGGGTAATAAACTTTGTTTAATTGTCTGTCGCAATCTCCATTGTTTATGGCTCTATTCACTTGACATTGGCGAAAATGTGTGCGCTTACATGTTGCCATTTAAAAAAGAAGAAGTTTAAAAATGGAACATGCTATCAAATGCAATTATTGGGGCATATTATAGGATTGTAGGTAGTATTGGTATTGTGACATGTTATACATTTTGTTTTTATATCATAGGAGGCAAACGAACAGGTGGGTCACATGATGTTGAGTTATCACCACCGTTCATAGACACTTGCACCACCTGGGGAGTCACAAGTGCATTGCAAGCCTGTGTTTGGGGGAGAGGAGAGTGAGGAATGGGGGAGGGGTAGGGGAGGTGTGTATTCGGCGCTCTCACTGACCGAACGAAACGCAATAATACAAGCACTGTTACTTCACGTCGGTTTTCTGTGAGAGGGTGGTAGTAACCCATACGAGCCGACCACCAGAAACCAGTAATAGCTTCAGCGTGGCTCTACTACCTACAAGACATACATTACATGTACCCTTACATCTTACATTAAGAGATTATAATATTCTCCGGAAGATAGTTAAGTTAGCTCACTCGTGGGTAAATTGACACTCGAAGAGGAAAATTGGATGATGGTAAAAATCGGTTTGGTTATCGTTAAATTAAAAATAAAAAAATGGTGTTTTATGTTCGTATATCTAAATATTATATTCTTATAAAATCTTTATTAACCCCCAAATATCCGTGTTAAAAGGAGGCAGTAAAATCTCAGTATACACTTACAGTCTATAAATTTAATGTAGATCGACATAAATTGTATAAATGGTTTATTAAAAGATTTTTTTTGATGAAAATTTGATCAAATCATTTTGATAGCTATCTATGATTTGTAATTAATAACTTATGATTTATCACAGTTAATAAAATAGCTTATAATCTCGAAAATGCCACGTTTAAAAATGGAACATGTTTTCAAATGCAATTATTGGGATATATGATAAGATTATTAATAAAAAGAAAATAAATACAGATAGTAATATCTATGTAACTATTAAAACATGAAGAAAAAACTGAGTACCTATTCGTAATCATCAGCCTGTGGGAGACCCACTGCAAGGCCATAGACTTCACAATAGTGAGAGTGCCATAGAAGGCACAATCACAACGCTAACCCACGACGTATTAGCGATTTCAAACTCTAAGAAACCCATAGTTCTGCGTTTACCTACATACAGTAGTACTACAAGAACATTTCTCAGGTTTTTCCTCATGATGTTTTCCTTCACAGTCACCCGATAGTGTTACCAATTTAAATGAGTAAATGGACGCGAATTCCGAAAAATTCGTTAGTACATGCCGGGTATCGAACCTGCGGACATCGGATTGATATTTCACCGGTTAAATCTTTAGACCACCACGATTTTTAGTTTTTTACCTGTTATTATTGTTCAGTATATAATCTATCCTGATAACTTATATTACTGTAAAGTTTCGTTCAAAAATCCGTTTAGTGGTTATTATGTGAAAGAATTACACATATCCAGCAATCCTAACAAATTTTCTCCTGTTTAATACAGATATTGCGTTACGGTTTTATAATCCAGATGTTACGTTTCTAATTTGTTATAAAATTCCACGAAGCATTCACGTAGTGTTTGTGAGAAATTCCAGTGTTTTCTTAACAAATTGCTGGAATCATACGTAGTGTTTAGATCATCAACACGATACATTATTTATATTTTATCTTGAAGTTTTATTCGATTACCAAATATTTTGCGCATCTTGTTAACGTATCTCTTTACTATCGGTTTATGCGTATAAAGATTCGGGTGTTGCAACAGACAGACTAACAAATTAGGTTTTGTAGTGGCATTTGCGTTAGCACGCTACTTTTGTCGTGGACGATAATAAAAACATTTAGTGATTTGTTACAATTTTATGCGTATAACAATTTTATGAGTACGCGCGATTCGAATGTAGCTCTTGGAAGTGTGACGTTTCATTCCGAACGAAGGTTTAAAATATAATTTAAAAAAGTGTGTGTGTACTTATGTACACGCGTTAGAAGTTATATTTCTTTGGCGTAACAAGATAAAAATATTATCAAAAATTTTATCTTTCGCCTTATTCTACGTTTGTAGAAGAAACGACACTAACAATAGAAAAAAGGTATTTAATACATTGAACGTTTTAATACAAAGAAATACAAAGAAACAAAATGTTGACTATAGCTAACTTCAGAGTGTCAGTTTTTCGTGACGGTGTGCGCGCGGGTCGTAAAAATTTACTCTCATTATTTTTCCCTAACGCGCCAAAAGAAGTATAACTTCAAAAATCTATTTCATTCTATCACACTCCCAACATTACACGCTATTGGTTTTTGCCGAATATTGTCAGCGTAGAAATACGACTGTTCTAACGTATTATTATCCTAATGTTATAAATGCAAACGTAAAAGTGTGTTTGTTTGATACACTTTCACGTCTTAACCAGTCAATTAATCGTAATAAAATTTGGCATACACGATTTCAGAGATACAAAACAAGGATATAAGATATCTTTCATCCCGAAGAAATATAGGTACTGTTTCGACATTGACCCGATTGAGACCGAGAGGAATGCTAGTTATAGTATAAATAAAATATATTATTCTGAATGTGCCAAATATGAACTGTCGGTACTAGGTAATTTTATTAATTCACTAGCGGGTCCGGTGGACGTTGCCTCGTCCTGATGATAAAAAAACCTTGAAAAATGATATACCTAAACCTTCCTCATGAATCACTTTATCTCTTGGTGAAAACCGCATGTTTTGAGTTTATCACGAACAGACAGACAGACAGACGTGGCAGAGGACTTTGTTTTATAATAAGTAGTGAAGTATAATGAAATTAGCTTTTATTCACAGTATATTTTATTCACAGTACTCTTTTTCTGGACGATATACTATATACCCTTTTCTGTACTCCTGACAAAGTGTAATTAGTTAGGATTACATTCAACCTCGTTAATCAAATTAAAACTATATAATGTATCACCTACTTCTTAAGGAAGTAGGTAAATAGGTAACTAGTCTTTAATTAAGGCGAAGCTATTAATTTAATTAATTACTATTTTAAACAGTACTTGTTGCGAACCACGTTGGTCTGTCAATCACTATTAGGGTTGTCACGACACACGCATTTACACACGACACTGGGTCATTAAATTAATATGCTTTTGGTAAACGAAAGAATATAACGTGTATAAATGGTACAAATGTCTTATACATTGAATAAAAAAGGGCATAATAGTCGGAGAGCTCATGACGAATTTTGAGAAGGTTCTCGGTCCTGAAAGTCATTTAGCGAATTAGCGGTTATTTTGCTACTGCGCAGCATATAACATTTGCAAAAAAAAATTCAAAAAAATATATTTTTGGCAACTTGAATTTTTTTTTGTCTTTTAAATTACTATTTCTAGAATAGAAAAACAAAAATCCCAGACGTTTTTGTCGGTTATTTAGTATTGCCAGACGATCTTAAAGTTATTTTTTTTAAATTACCAAAAAATATTCTTTAGGCAATCTGAAATTTATATCACGTATTTATTAAGTAATTTCAATAATACCTGCAAATAGCCAGACGGTTTTGCGGGTTATAAACAATTACCAGACGTTAATAAAGTTTGTAAATAAGCGCAATAAAAAGTCTTACGCGCTCCCGTAAGTGCGACAAAGATAGCTAATCGAGGCATGCTGGCAGCTGCCGGGGCCCGAGCTCCTCGCGCTGTGACTCACCTGTTCGATTGCCAGCTATGACATAAAAAAAAATCACGTGTTGTAGATTCATGTATATTTGAATAACTAACTTGAATATAGCTATCAGGTTTTACGAGTACTTGACAGACAATAACCAACCAACTTCATGGTGTTGCTTTTAGGTGTCGATGTGCGCGGGCATCGTAAAGATTCATTCTCATATTTTTTCAATAACGCGCCAAAAAAAGTATAAATTCATAAGGCTGGTACGGGACAAAACTACGACAATAAGTAGTGTAATATACACTGGTGTATTCAGGCACGCGAACGTTGAAACTAGTGAATGTGTATTTTCAACTGTATGGTGATTCTAATTCAAATCAAATAAAAAAAATACTTTATTCAATTTCGGCCCTAAGAAGGCACTCAGGAATGTCAAAACTACCACAGATCCGGAAAACAATCCACTCATCGAGAAGAACCGGCAAGAAACTCGATTGGGTTTATCTTTTTAACATTTGTATATAATATTTAGAATACATTACACGTCACAACCGTTTTTGGGGGATGCACAGAGATAAGTCAATTCCAGATATCACCATCGATCACATATTGATCCACTCTATAATAGACATTTGACATCAAAACCCGCTTGACATGGCGCTTAAACGCACAATCCGGCAAATCGGTAATACGCTTTGAGTCTTTGTTGTAAAACCTAACACTATACCCTAAAAAACTGTTACTGGTTTTACTAAGTCTGAAACATGGGACAACCAGTTTGTCACAGTTTCTAGTATTTAGATTATGCCGTTTTTTTACCGGTTATTATACTAGATTTCCTTATGTCTTGGCAACCAATTTCATTGCGTGATGAATTTTTACTGTAAATTTAAAAGCTGATTTTGTGCAAAAAAAAATTAACAAGTGTACTGACAAGTGACAACCTTATTCACAATGGATGAGAGGGCTCGCTCCCTGGCGTTGTGCCAGTGCACCTGTCGACACCACTCTCTTTGATAGCAGATTTCTGCGCGAGCGCATCTGTGTTGTAAGGCGCGACGAAAACTGGTGTTGATGTTAACTTTTCATCTTTACTACTCTCCAAATATTTATTTTATTTAATATTCCATGAAAGACAGTTTATATACCATACTACCTATAAATTAATAGCCAATTTAACATAATTCTAATGATCATTATCATCATTGGTGTGTACGTGACCCACTGCAGGGCTATAGGTCTCTTCCCGAAAGAAGGCCTGGACATAATCACTTTTACAACACCCCACGACGTATTGGCGATTTCAAAGTCCAAGGATTCCACAGTTATATATTTTCTTCACATTCAGTGGTGCTACAAGAACATTTCTCAAGTTCAGATTTCCTAACGATGTTCTCCTTCATTTCTAATCTCCTTAATTTTCTAATAGGTACTGCAAATACATTAAATGTATTGAAACTTCATTACATTATGGAAAAGAAAATATAGTAACGTATATATATCTTATTAACACGGAGTTAATGTAATTCACTAACCAGGAACGGGGTGTCGATATCATTTCGGCGTCGTATAATTCAAAAAACTATTGTACGAGCAATCGTATCTATTTTACTTAGTATGCAATATTATTTTATAAGTAATACGTTATTATTAAAAAAAAACAGTGGATTCGGTTGTTTTATTTCGCTGATCCGTTTAACATTTAAAATATCATTTTCTATCACCTATCTATCACTATCAAATATTAACAGGAACTTATCACAATACGGTGGAACACCCTACAACTATCTTATCTGTACATATGATAAGAACGCAAATCTAACGTGCCTGTACTTTTTAGATTTTTGTGTAAAAAAATGTTGCAGGTGTCTTGGAATCAGTAATAAAATACATTTTAATCCTTTTTAGCAATGTTTGTCTGTCTCACTGCTTGTAGCTTTAAGACTTTGTTTCATTAATATCTATCAAAAGTTATTGTAAGTTTAATGATGACGCGATTTAAGTAGATAAGTAAATGGACTTAATACATTCAGAAGATTCTATTAATCGCTGCTTTTTTACATTAGAATTTACGCCTACGGAGTTGCAGGCACAGCTAGTAAATTAATTAATTAATCAAAAGATATAATAATGTATTAATTTTAATATTTTTGCTACGTTAATGATAATATAATTATACATTACCCATCGCCCAATATAGACTTCATATTACATAGATAAATTGTGAGAGAAAAGAAAAGAGAAAACTTCGATATGATCTCATAAATATCTCAGTTCTTACTTAAGATTGAACATCGATAAAATAATGTAAACACTATTCATTATACTCCTATATATTTTGTGTATCCAATCTTACACATAAAAAAGCTTTGTATACAGTTTAAATTAAAGTTCAAGATAACATGGTTTTATCTTGGATGGAAAAAATGCGTATACACTGACTTCTCCCGTATTTCTGGGAGAAAAAAAATTAGTAATGGGAACTAATTTTTGGATGAAATGAAATCTTAAGGCTTAGCACTTAAAGCTTACTCTAGCGATATTTTTTTTTTGTACCAAGAGTCAGAAAATAAGCAGACGGTCCACCTGATGATAAATGGTTACCGTATTATGGACAACTGAAACACCAAGGACATCACTTAGTGCCGCTGATAAATCATGGCATATTAACCATTTTCTTATTTTTTATACAAGTGAATCAGCTTTTCATTATCCGTTCAATTGGTCAGGTGAAACCATTTTCCTATCTAATTAAATACCTTAATAAAGAAGGTAAAAAGAAACCAAAATCATAAACATTTTATCAATTTCGTTTATAAGCGTCAGAACTCTATCACTGATTTGAAAAACAATCGGATCATTGAGAAATTATAGGATGTACTTTTTTTACATACTTTTTTATTGCAACTATACAAGTCACTGTTCATAATTGTATTTTAGCGGACCTGCAGCTAGGAGTCTCACTTCCAGACATCACTATTATTCATGTAGTCGTCACTCTATACCAACAGTCGTTTGACACCAAAACCTGCATGATATGGTGCTTGGGCTCATTGCCCGACACGTCGATGATGTCTTTGGGGCTTTATTCTAAAACAACACTATTAGTCTAAAAAAAACTAAAAAGAATTGTGTGCTTATGATGACACGATAGAAATGAAACCACGTGGTACACGACCCATTGCGTTACCTAGCCGAGTGCGCTTGATGTCGAGTGGAGCCGAGTATTCCCGATTTAGCCCCACTGACCCGAGCGTGACGATTTACACTCGTTCGATGTTCAACGCGTGTATAGATTAGGTATGATTAATTTGTGATTATTTCTAGTATTAAAATCATGCGAATATTTCGCAATATTTAACTAACAAAGTTAATTTACTGACTGTTGAGTTTTAGTCTGTCACGTAGTAAGTTTTTTTTTAATTCTATTCATAATCTTGAATGAAAATTATTTAACTATATATTTTGTTATATTGATGGCAATTTACGTAATATATTTCGGTTATTATGCATAAATAAAGTGGATGGAAAAAATACCATGGACCATGAATCCTGAGATGCCAAAGAAACTTCCTGGAAAGTCCAAACAAGGGTCCACCATCTTGTTACAATATTGGAATTATCACAAGATACTTGTAATAATATTACCTACAATGGCAGTAATAATCTAGAAAACTGGTTGCTAATAATAAAGTTAGAAATCAAACTTTATTACATATTACAAAAGAAAGTCCTTTGCCACGTCTGTCTGTCTGTCTGCGGCATAAACTCAAGAATCACAAAACGGATTTGCATGCGGTTTTCATCAGTAGATAACGTAATTCATGAGCAAGGTTTAGGTATATAATTTGTTAAGGTTTTTTTATTAACACAACGTCCGGTGGGCCCGATAGTTGTTATTAAAATGTTCCAGAAGTTGTAATGTAATGGCAGACATACTCATAAAAAGGCCTACGATGAACTTAGGGAAAACATGATTCAAATATTCGTTTTGTCGAATTGTTTGTGTCGAAACAAAACCAACAAGCGTGTAATGGTTCTAATAGGTAACGTGATACTGTAGCACGCGCTCGCGGTGCGGCGTCGCGCGTCTCGTGCCAAAAATATTTTCAGTAAACGCTCCGCTTACTCAAACCCGTATTCGTTAATTTTACACATCAAAAGTTGAATGATCTCACGAATTTTCAGTAGACTAATATAAACGAAGCGTATACTGCTTATATTTATACCGTTATTAGACGAGTTCCCGATGGGATTTCCCACAAACAACATTGTGATAATTGTATTAAAATGAAACTAGTTTTCCATCGCCTCAAATTTTTTCGTCCATCTATCGCATGTCGCATTACATCCCGGTCGCGGAGTTGGGGTAAAGTGAAAGGCGCTCAGCAGAGCAGCCAAGGACAATATGGCCGATTTTGCTCAGTTTTTAACATGCATCTATCATCTGAATGATTGTATTTATTATATATTCCGTAATCTAATACGCAGATTAAAATTAAAATGTATAGTTGTATAAGTTACAAAAGGCTCTTTGAATAAATTTGGTTTTACATTCTTTATATTTGCCTCTTTTGCCGTTTGCTGACCACTGCTTTAGATTATTTAGGTTAGTAGGTTCGTCAACGTTTCTCAATAATGAACTCTTGGAATATGAAAAGAGAGACATCTTCTGCGTCGATAAACGATTATAATATTTCTATTTTATGTATCAGTTCAAACTCATTAATTTCATTCCATTGCCACACACGGCTTGATGACAGTTAGTTATTTTTACTAAATTATTCTTGATCAGGAAACCGCTAACTTCCTCCCGATTTTATGATGTTATTGTAAATTCTCCTGAACCTTTGTAATCTTTTTTAGTAAACTGTCCAAGATTCAATAAATTTTATGACTAACGGACGTTAATCAGTTGTTTTCGATGTCACTATTTCATTTTATAAGCAAACGAGCTTTGATATCCCTATATATTTTATCTTTGAATCTATATAAATAATGGTAGAGGTCTGTCGTTGTTCGCGCATTACGCAAATACTACTCGAACGATTTTGATATTTTTTGAACACTATTTCCTTCAGAAAAAGAATTACAGACATTACAATATCTTAGTTTATACATATAATAAGAATGTAAATAATACGTGTCTGTACATTTTAGACTTTTGTGGAATAGAATATTGTAGATGTCTAAGAACAAGTAATAAAATACATATCAGTAATTTTTAAAAATGTCTGTCTGTCTATCCGCCTGTCTGTTTGTTTGGACACGCATCCCTACTGAAGTATTGCTTTCTCGATAAAACAAAGGAGATCAATAAGCATATCTTCGAGTAACATTTAGTCTTGATTTCATTAAAATTGGTTCACTCTATCAAAAGTTATTGTAATTTTAATGACGACGAAACTTAAGTCCGAAAGAAAAGTAGATAAGTAAATGAATTTATTAATCACTATTTTTTTACATAAGTTTCCACGTGGACGAAGTCACAGGCACAGCTAGTTTTATATAAAGTTAGTAAAGCTACAAGAATCTACAATTTTTGTAAGCACTACCTGGAGAAAGGGGGCAAGCGTTGTGGTACGCATGCGTAAGAGAGGAGAAGTAAACATGTTATCCACATTGTTTACAAAGAAATTTTGTTAGCAAAGTATATTCTTGCTTTCAATTTTTCTTATGCTTTCCTCTGAACTTCATATATATTATAGAAATAATAAACAACACAGGCAAACTCATTCTATTTTCGTCTCATATTACATGACATCAACAACATTCACCAATCGTTCAATATTATTCATCATCAATTACTGATGAAGTTTACTCATAGATAACTATATGAAATTGCAAATATTCTCACAGCTGTTCCACACTATTGAATTGTATTTACACTAAAATATTAAAAGTTGGGTATTATTCAGTTAGTAAGGCATTGTTTAGTTAGTCAGGCATTATTCAGTTTTTCTGTAGGATGCTATACATCTGTACCTGAACGAACCGCAACCATCTTGCAAATGAATAGAAAATAAATCAAATGTTTTCAATCGCAAATAATTTTAATTGATGAGGTTTTCTCAACTTTAGATATTATTTTATGTAAAAGAACATAATATATATGACATTCCATAGCAAAAATTCAATATTTCGAATATAAATATCAATAATACGACTAAAGCTTTTTTGGCAAGAACTGTCTTAGGTAAAATGTGCAAGTAAGATGGCACATTTTATCGGTATTCTATCTATATATTAATATCGGTGATGAAAAAATAATGGTTATATGTTGCTTCCGTCGAAAATAAGCTAGCTAGCCAAGTTTTAATAAGGCGCTGTCGAAGCGCATATGAGGTATTTATAGCTTCTTACTTATAATATCATTGATTGACCGTCATTAATCCTTAAGAATTTTATATACCAGATACTTTTGACAACCCTGTGTTATCCTATCGTGAGTTCGATTCGTCGTCGATCGAATAATTGTCACTACACGACGTATTTAATGCATTTCGAATATACAACGGGCGAGATTTATTAAGGTCAGCTGCACTCGATAGTGAACCAAGTTTGTTTATTACCGATTTTATTTTATTAAAAGCTGTACTCGTGACTCCGTCCGCGTGGATCCTACTGTAAAAAACAATGAATGATAAAAAACATCTGAACATATTAAGTCCATTTACTTATTTACTTTTCTCTCGTACTTAAGTCACATTTTCATTAAAACTACAAAAACTTTTAATGTAGTAAACCGATTTTAATGATACCAAGACTAGATGTTACTCGAGGATATTCTTTATGAGATTTTATCATGTACGCAGTACTTTGGCAGTGACGTGTATTCAAACAAACAGACAGATAGATAGACAGACATTACTAAAAATGATTAAAAAGTATTTTATTACTTATTCCAAGAGATTTGCAATTATTTTTACAAAATTCTAAAAAGTACAGACACGTTAGATTTACATTCTTATTATCTTTATAGATTAGGTTTAAAATCAATTTCTAGTACTATACATATACATTTGATAAATTAAAATTAGGCTAATGACAGACTTTAATTTTATTATCTGAGTATATTCTCTACAAAGTCGATTGTAAATAAACATATTGAAAAAGGTCGTATTTTATTCTCATTGTCATTATAAATCTCTGTTATAATTTTTGTGTGAACGCTTAACATTTACTGTCAAGATATATTGCATGTTACAACATTGTAGCTATAAAATATATACTTGGTGTCAGCATTTACAAACACATAAGTCTGAATAATGTATACACAGTATTAGATATTATGTGAAATGTCTATTATTGTTTTTTTTTTTGTTCTGTTTCATATTGAAATGTAATGGCTACGTTGGATATACGAATATATGTGGGAATAAATATACGTGTCACAAACATATTTAACTTAAAAGATATACATACAGTGAAGGATGGCTCAAATGACTTGTATCCAGTAGTTTTATTAAAAAATAAAAGATTACGGAGTTTTTGCCAGGATCTTACAATATCATGTAGAGGATTTTATATTTTATTCATAATCCTGTGTCATTTCACTTTATAATTTGTAATATTGGTGGTGTTTTACGTAATATAGTTCGGTTATTGTACGCAAGTTGAGTGGATGAGAAATAATACCAACCAACGATGCCGCCGTTGAGGTACTCTGATTGGACACTGGCCTACGAACCGCAGAAGAAAGCTACATTATTAGCTAATCTCTTTGCGGCTAATTCTCGGCTCGATTATCGAAACGCGCAACCGCCCACCATTCCTTGCTGCGGTGTCACTATGTCGGAATTAAAATTCAGGCAGCGTGACATTCTTAAACAATTGCGGTCGTTCGATGTCCGAAAGGCTAGTGGGCCGGACAGTATCCCAGCATTTGTACTAAAAAAATATGTAGCCGAGGTGGCTACAGTACTTACGCGCCCATACTGCCTATCTTATCTTTCTGGTGTCGTGCCTTAGGCTCGGAGGGAGGCCAACGTGCAACCGATTCCCAAGAAGGGGATCAATCTGATCCCAATAACTATCGCCTCATTGCCGTAACCTCAGTGCTTTGCAAGATAATGGAGCGGATCATCAACACCCAGCTTGTCCGCTATCTCGAGAATCACTCGTTGATTAATGATCGGCAATATGGCTTTCGCCAAAACCGATCAACGGGTGATCTTCTGGCCTACACACTATACCGCTGGGGGGAGGCAATTCACAAGCATGGCGAGGTCTTGGCAATCAGTCTCGACATTGCTAAAGCCTTCGATAGGGTCTGGCACCGTGATCTTCTCTCCAAGCTTCCGGCATACGGTCTCCCCGACAATTTATGCAAATGGATCTTTGATACTAGATGCCCTGGACAGGTTGCAGAGACGGGCTATCCGCATTGTTAATGATGCAGACATTACACAGTTTATAGAGCCGTTTCAGTTCCGCAGAGACATTGCCTCACTGAGCGTGTTCTACCGTCTGTATCATGGCGAGTGGTCTGAAGAGCTATTTAATTTAATCCCTTCCTCTTCTTTTCATAACCGAAGAACGCGCGCTGGGCTTCGGGGCCATTTTTTTACGGTAAATCCTATCTAGGCACGAACTAAAAGGTTCGCAACTTCTTATCTTTGCCGTACCGTGAAGCTGTGGAACAATCTTCCGGCCAGTGTGTTCCCTCCTTCCTATAACATGGGGTCCTTCAAGCGTAACGTGAAGAGACATTTACGCAGGTCGGCATGAAAGCGGCGACCGGCGAGGGATAACGCATCTCTCGGTAGTCGCCATGATTTTTGGATTGTACTGTGCTCACCATCAGGCACAGTACAGTCACTTTGTTGTGCTACAATAGAAAAAAAAGCACGGAGCATGGATGTTGACTTGCCACAAAAAACTCTCCTTAGAAAAGTCTAACAAGGGGGCCACCATCTTGTGGGAACATTGAAATTATCGCAAGACACTTGTAATATTATTACCTACTTGACAGTGGCAGTAATAATCTACTAGAAAACCGTTGCCAAAAATAAAACTAAAAAAATAAAAAAAGGAGATTATGTTAAGAGTGAAGAGATTTGTGAACTGTTACAAAAGGAATTAAAGATTATTTCTACAGATTCCATTGTATTATCATTTTTATACATATATATAATCCTATAAATTTATCTACGAGACAGTTTATCAAGATGAATAAATATTTGTCATTCTCTACCGAAGCAGTATTGGAATTTGTCATTTCGGAATAGGTATTTAGTCATGTCTATTTTAAATATATAATTAGATAGCCTAAATTAAATTACCTGCAGATAAATAGTTCGTTTATGCATAACCCGGTCCATAATTAATACAGACATTGTCTGACATAGCGTTGTAATGTTGTTTTGGCTCTGAATAACAAACGTTCAATTTATAAATGTTATGCCTTTGACAGGACATTATGTGGTTATTATAATTTATTAAACAAATATTCTTACTTATCTATACTATAATAAAACTGTAACAAAGCCAAATGTGTACATTAAATATTTTTTGAAAATTTTGATTGGGGTAGACTTTGTTATCGATATAGAAGCCTTTTAAATAACCCTTTTAAAATTTTTGTCTGTCTGTCTGTCCCTGTGAACACGCATCACTCTGAAAGTACTGAACCGATTTTGACGAAATTTGGCACAGTGATAACTAATATTACAGGGTTACATCTTTTATCTCATAAAACGCAAGGGATTCTCCAGGATAACGGACGAAAGTCAAAAATTTGTAGTTAATGAAATTCTTGACTGATTTTGGTAAATTTTCTTTGTGCTATATATAGCAGACAGATTAGCTAAAAATTTAAGCTATATTTCCCTAAGCTACTTTAAAAAAATACCAAAAAAAAACCGCTGGGTTCCGAACCGTCGGCCCCGTCGGACCATATAATGTCCAGTACGTTATAACTGAGCTACGGCTATATGACATTTTTATGCGTAATTATCAAACACATATGAAAAAAATATGTGTAAACAAAACTGTCACTTATATGTTGTTACACTTATTTTTATTGTATAAAAAATGTTTGCTAAACAAAGGTGATAAGATTTTTTCCTAAAACATAAACCAAGATAATAGTTACATTGCATTGTAGAAGATGAATCTCAATTAGAGTTCTATCAGTACCTGTGTTGTTTCGTTATTTGATCAAATTAGTTTTCTAAATATTCTTGAGTCTTGAAGTAGTTGGGTTAAGGTTTGTGAATATATGATTAAGATAATCAGTTGAGGTGTTTGCAGTTACCATACTAGGTTGTATCTATACTAATATTATAAAGAGAGGTGAAGTTTTGTTTTCGAGGAATGCTTGGTACTACTGATCCGATTTCAAAAATTCTTTCACTGTTAGAAAGGTATATTATCCCAAGTTCAGTATCTCAGTGAAAAATATAATGGTGTATATGTTAAAAGTAAAATAAACTTGACAAAATTAAGATTGAATGCAGTTATCACGTATACTTTACAAATTCTTATAAACAAACAACTAAAACAAAATTGAAATTTAATATAGATGAATTTTAGTTTTTACAGTATGTTAAGTGATGAAGTTACAAGGGGTACTGGGAAGACATTTATCGGCAATATATGTAAGTTAGTTTCGATCTTCATTGGACACTTTAGGTAATGCTGCGAACAGGTTCTAGGCTTATTTTAAAAGATTTCTCACATACCAGCCGGGTACATATTTTAGTGAGTTCCTGGATAGTTTGAATTCCCAATTGCAAGTGCTAGATGTCGCTGCAATCAGCTTTTAGGTTTTTTAAGATTATTTGCGTTTAAAAATACAATTGAAACCGGTAATAACCGATTTAGTGCAGACGAAGTTGCACGGGTCAGCTAGTTGTTAATATAATTGGAACATTTCACGTTAAAAAGTGAGGTACTGAAACTCGTTTATATTCAACCTAAATGCACGTCTAGTACGTATGTATATCAACATACAATATTTTTCTGTGATGTTTGTTTCTCGAGTTACAAGCATCTAAAGACATAGTAGAATTCGGATTATTCGGAAGTAGTTTTTCGAACTGAACAAATCTACGAAAAATTTTAAACGTAGTGATTTATATGGACAATTTATATCTATTTTTTAAGAATAAAATCCAACTTTATAAAGATATATTTTTAATGTACAAAAACGGAAGTAAACATTTCAAAACGCAATTAGAGTAACTTGTATGATAGCTTTTGTATACTTTTGTCAGCCAGAACATGGTACTATGGATGGAGTACGATTATTTTTATATTAGGTAATAATGTATTACACTATCCCTACCAAATGTACAGCAAATGATCGACGACATCATAATTCTGCTGTTGATAATTCGTTATTGTAAGCAAGCATACACTACACAACTACTAACAGATTTGAATGGGAGAGTGCATGTTGCTCACACTCAAGGTCACGGTAATATTCTTCTCGTTGTCGTGTCATTATTATAAATTAGAATACGATGCAAAATAGCTAATTATTAACTAAGAATGTTTATAGTAACGCTTGTTCGAAAGTAATTCGATATAATTAATCCATATTAATATATTAAAGCTGGAGGGTTTGTTTGTTTGGTTGAACGCATTAATCTCATGAATTACCGGTCTGATTTGAAAAATTCTTTCAGATAGCTCATTTATTTAGCACACTAAGACCAACTAGAGCGGAGCACCAATGAAGAATGTTTCAAAATCGGGATTTTTTTGTCCTTTTGAGAGCTTTCGCTGCATTTTAGCGTTAGCCTCAAGCAACTATTCCACGCGGACCAAGTCGCGGAAACCGCTAGCTGTTAATATATTATTGTTATTGCAATCTTGATTTAATTGCAATTATTAGAAGTTGGTAATTTCGGATCTTGTGCAGATTTCCGAGAAACTCTGGGCATAGCTCTCTCTATCATGCTTTAAGTGCCATTGGCCTTTCTTATTACGCTTTCGTCTAACGACCGGAAAAAAAGAAAATATCACTAAAGTTTATATATAAATCTTTTAGAGATTACAACGGTCATAAACAGCCTGCATACTTAAATTTTAATGCATAATTTTTGCATCAGTGACGTCAATCGAACATAATAAATTATAAAAGAGTTGTGTAAAGAAGTAATACTTTTGAAGTGTACGAAATAAATATTTGCGAAGGATGTATTCAGATGAACGAGATACGCGGATTAAAAAAAAAGAAACCGTAACATGTTCAGGATGAATTAAATAATTTCTTGAAAATAATATATGATATATTAAAAACATTACATGTAACAGAGATGCGAGTGTTAAGAAGCACGTGTGGTGTAACTAGAATGGATAAAATTATGAATAAGTGTTGGTGGCGCCGATGCGATGTCGACGTCACCGTAGGGGCAGTGCGGGGGTTCTATGCTAAATTTAAGTGGACTGTATTTGCGGAGTTGCTATATTTGATATTCAACTATTGCGATCAGCTACGACTAGGGAGACAAGGGTAGGAAGGAAACTTGGCACATACCTCGCGGCGCTGCAGCTTCGACGTGGCTAGCCGGCTAGGTGATTCTCGTTTCTCTCCACTGGGTCTTCTTCCACACAACACTTAATGTTTATAATGTATGTCGGCACGTATGTAGCGATGCGTTTATTTCTCACTCGACCATGCGAAAACTCAAAATGTTAGCATGCGGCGCGGTGCGGACACAACAACACTGTGATGCGGCGCGGACAACACAACAGTAATGTAATAGCAGCAGCAGTGGCCGCCGCGCGTCCGACGCGCGCGGCACGGGCAACAACACCAGCAGTAATGGCGGCAGCACGGACGCGCTACCGAATATAAGTGCCATAGGAGAGGGAGCGGGGCTGGAAAATTAATTGGTCGGGCTTCAAAGTGGCGTGACCTGATCACAATGCGGGAATTTCAAATATATATATATAAAGCGGCGCAACCAAGTGTGTTTGAAAATAGCGCCAGTAACACAAAAGTTGAGGAGCAATAAGTTACAATGGTACGGGTATATTATGAGAAGAGATGAAAGTCATATCATTAGGAAAGTTTTGACCGTGAAGGTACATGGATATAGGAGTAAAGGAAGACCGAAAAAAGTATAGATGGATTATACGAAGAATGCTTTGTGTATAATAATAGGTGTGAATACTGAGATGACATTTGATAGGCGAGAGTGGAAAAGGAAAACATGTTGTGCCGACCCTACTTAGATGGGATAAGGGTAAGAAGAAGTATATGATATAATCCAAAATGTGGTTTTCTACATCTCTGTCAAAGAGTAAATGTGTCGTTTAGAAAGAAAAAAATCGTGTCACATCGGCTTTAAGAAAACAATGCATTGAACTCTACAAATCCCATTTTTAACTTTTAATAATCGAAACATTTTTAAAGTGAAAACTTCTTTAGGCGCGTTGAGCGGTTTTTTTTGGCAGGAGATAAATTTATAATTTCGCGTCATGACATGCTAGTAGGCGTGACTGTCCGTATTATACTTGTGCGGTGTGCGTTAGATTAGCGACGCGTAGTATATATAACGCCCCCCCCCCCTCTCTCTTGTCTCTCTTACATCATCTCTCCTCTTCACTCTATACTCTGATCTCTATATATATATCTCACTATGTCTATACTATATAGAGACCTCTTCAAGCGCTACCAAACCCCTCTCCTTTACCTTCAATACCTTTATCTTACCAGTTAAACATACCCTGGTTAAAACAATGTATTAACCCCTTCTTATTATTATTATTATTACCATGATCATTTAGAAGCTAGGACCCTTTTACGTTGTGAATTGAAACAAAGTTGTAGTAAGCAAATTGTTTTAATCTGGTACTCAGAAAACATTACATAGATTAAATCCAGCATAATTAGAACTTTAGGAAACACATAACAACACATAATACATTCAATTGTTCAAAATCAAATAAATAAAATCTAAGTTAATCCCTATATATATATAATGCCGCATACATAATATGTTAAATTAATTCAAAGTACATCCTAATAATATTCATTAAAGTATATAGTTATTTGTATTAAACATAAGACTGTGTGTAGAGTGTATAAATGGTTTTTTATTCCCTGAAGGGGAAGAGGCCCCACCTTCCTCAAGCCCACCTCTTTAGAAGCACTGTAATTTACAATGAATTTACAGTTAAACCCAACAATCAACTACTACCAGCATCGCTGGGAGTTAAGGGTGAGAGGCAGGAATATAAGGAATCTGGAAACCAGTCTCCCAATAAAATGATGAAATGTAGTAAACGCAATCTTATGGGTGATAATAGCTGATGAAGAACAGCCTGCTTTGATCCTCACAAGAAAGCGAAAGCTCCAGGGTGACAAAGTCAACCAAGGAGAAAATATGTAACTTGCTTCAATTCAAACCTCCCCAACAAAGGTATAGCGACACGGTAGACACTGGGATACGAGGAGCGAGATAAAGGTCACTCCTATCCACTCGTCAGGTCACTAACACAGTGTGGATCAACAGAAATGAATATAGAGAAGACTAGCTACGCCCTAACAATTAGTATGGTGTGAAGGAATCATAGCAGCTTGTATAGTCAAAGTGCTAACACACCCACGAGATTGCAAATATTAATGCCTTTTAAATGGTAGACATAACCAGTAATTGAATTATATAATCACACTAGTTCCAAAAGGATAGTGGATAAGGTTTTGGTTGCAAGATGTGCAGAACTAAATCAGCACTAGCATTTATACTACAAAATAGTATTGTAGTGATTAATTTAGATTGGTAGTTGAACTTCTGATTGGTTCCAGTCACCATTACTTTATAATGTGCTAACCGAATCCCACACAGATAATTCTTTTACCAAGGTTGTTAGTATATAACAAACAATAAATTAAATAATGCTGTGCTGACTCTGCTCAGTACACATTCAAGCGATAGATGGATAGCAGTTGATTGTATAGGCATTAGGGCCCTGTTTGTCCCTTTGCAAAACAACAATGCAAAATGTAAAGTGTAAAGTCAAACTCTACCACCGGTTCGGAAAGTTATCCAGTCATCGAGAAGAACCGGCAAGAAACTCGATCTGGTTTATCTTTTAGCAAAACAAATAAGTAATATATATACATATTAATCTATATATTCATTTAAAATCCTACATTACTAGCATTATCTTAGCCTATAGAGATCTCAACTTAATTATATATTTCTTTGCATCATAGGTTAACCTTTACAGTCTATTGAAATATATTTAGCCTATTTTAAAGTAATTGCTTAGATTTTCCAATATATTTAGACATATTTGTGGAATGGTATATCCATATATACTTAACAGAAGTTCACAGAATTGAAATTCTATAGTGAATCTTTAATAATATAAATGTTCTATGTAACACTTATTGATTTTAGCTGAAATGTCTGTAAAGAGTATAGTGTGGAGTTGTGACAATCTTAAAGAAGTCCTCCATAACTCTCAGCAGAATCCAGTTCATATTCTTTTGAATTATATACACAAGAGGATGCTGAGTTAAGTTACGTCAAGGGTTTGCACCCGACTACACCAGGCAGAGGTTCCATGAGAGCCGATCATGTCAGACGAAAGACGGCTACCGGTTCGTACTTTGGTAAAGATGCGCTATGCTTCTAAACCCAAACCATTCCCCGGGTCAAGGCTAACGTATCGCTGACAACGGCCCTATTACACCTCAGGCATACAGTAACCTCCTCGCTACCCAGCAAAATGATTTACTTGATAGAGAAAGAGAGTTAAAGACCGCCGAAACGTATATGCTTTAGGTGCAACTCACATCAACGCCTACTGGGACTCCCTATAATAAAACACTGCTGTTTAAAAGCTTATGAAGTGGAATCGCATCAGTTTAAGGAATTATTTGTTAAGTAATTTGTAATGTCACAGTTTTACTAGTGCCAACCTTCTTCCTTCTCAAGTTACCTCATTCTGATAGAATCAGAACTACAATACCTTAGCTCATGTATAGTAATGTGTCTTTGGTTGAGTTCTATTGATAGAGACTAATATTTGAGGTTTAGAAATGAAATTAATGAGAAATACATATTAGAATTACTTGTATAGATCCTGACCTATTTAGCAGCTCATATTCTTCATCAATACTTTACTTATCTAACTTTGAAGTTTATAGTTATGCTTGTAATATATTTAATCAACTTTATATAATGATATACAACCAATTTAGTGGAGTACAATTATTGTTCAGTACCTGATTGAGGTATTAAAATCTTTACACATATTAATGACATCAAATGCATATAGGCACTTATCTGACTTCTATAGAATTCAACCTTCCTTAATAAATATTGAGTAACTTACTATTTGATATAACAGTTATTGATATTAATTAAAATGTTTGTGAGTTAGTGCAGTGTAGGATTTTTATATTCTTAGTGGAATCTAGTTCACATTCTTTTGAATTCTATATATAATACCATTCAAGCCAACAACTACTGGGATGCAATATACTACAACTAATGCGTAAAAGCTTGTGAACTTGATTCGCATCTAGTTTCAGTTACAGATTTACCAAAGTCAAATAATCTTCCAGCCTGATAGAATCAGAACTTCAGACCCTTAGTTAATGTATAGTAGTGTATGTCTTTGTGTTTATTTGCAAAACAGGTTATTGTTTGAATTCTATAAATAGACATTATCGCACACGATTATAATCTAGTATATCATAAATTACTTACAGTCTCGTAGTTTTCACAAACACAATGTACTGACAAATTACTGGCTATGATGCTTAACACAACGATACCTACTTCACCTTCAAGTAACTATAATACGCCGTAATTTACGATCTAAATACAAATTGCAACATAATCACTATAATGACGCTAAATCAACCACTGATTCGCGGAATTCTTTCTAAAAGAACCCTATCTCGGATTTCACAACGAAACTGTACTTTTCACTGTGGGATTTCCCTGACACAACGAAACTCACGCGCACTACGTCAAGAAGCACTAAATCACCCCGATGCTACCTAATTCTCAAGCACTGGATAAATCCAGGAGCTTCCTGACTACTATTGCATAATTCGAGACACTTTTCCGACACTGTACGATGTATACTTTCACTTTTCAGGTTAGAACTTTCTAAATATACGAAATAAACTATTAATTCAATGAAACTTTGTATTTCTTTGTTTCCGTATTCCTTTGTTCTCCAAGCAAACTGGCATTACGACCACTGAATTACTACTTTTCACAGAGACTCTTACGCACGTATTCAACGAAGTTATCTGGACTATCCATCTCGAATCGCCGTTAAAAATCCTTATATACCTTCCTTCTTGTCCTCCCAACCCCCCTTAGAGACATTGCGTCCCCTATGTACGTCAGAAAAATCAGGCTTTCTCTCTCTAGTCCTTTGTTACTTTCGTCTATTCTATTCCCATCTCGCTCTAATGCTTTTTTTTCCAGACGTACTTCCATACTAGACGTGTTGGTCGTCTGTAAGTACCTTTTTCTATATCTGTCCTTTTCTAATCCTTTGGGTTTTTTCTCCATTTCTTTCTAATTCTTTAATTCTAATCTCAATTCTATACAAATTTATTTATTACACATCGAGCCACACAGATACTGCAGTTTTAAAATTCTCGGCCACGCCTTTTGTCAGAGTTCCTTAGTCGTTAATAGAACACTTTCATTTTTTCCTTATGGTTCAGTACTTAATTAAATATTAATATTCAAAATTATTTTATTTATGATGAATGTTAGCATTTATTCAGAATCCTATTCAATATTCTAAAATACTTAACAATTTTTTTTCTGGTTTTTTTTTTTTTTTGTTCCTAATTAGTTTCATTACATGATATAGATGGTGTTAACTGTATCAATATTTTTTCCCATAATTTGCCCAGTTGGGTTCGTTACATATAGCGGCCTGTGCACCTCTAATATTTATATTTTATACTGAGCCCATCATCATATGTATAATGAATTAATAAACTGTAAAATGTAAACTGTAAAAAAAAATGTACATAACTATTGTTCAAAGTGCCAATTAGATGTGAAAGAGCGAGTAATGACAATAATTTCAATTGACAAATTATGAAATTTAAATAAATCACGCTATAATTAATTAATTCACAAGCGAACACAGTTTAAATTCCGTTGTTCTGAATTTTCATTTATGTTGGCAGTCCTTATGACTGTCTCGACATTTTTGTTTGTTTTAACCCTTCCACACCTATAGTCATTAGGGTGGTTCATTTCCGCAAAAAAATTTTTTTTTTCGTTGCTCATGCAAAATATTAGTCTACATATAGAAAAAAAAATTCTCACCAAGTTTGAGCTCTTAATATTAATTTTAAGTACTTACAATTTAAATTTAAAGTTTTACCATTCAAAATGCATTTATAAAAATCTTTTTTTTTCACATTTCTAATGGTTACCCGGCTTTTACAATATTGCAAATCGGTTTGATGGAACTTGTGGGAATTTCACGCTCTTCAAAATAGTCTTTGTGTTTTTTTGTGTAACTCGCACTGGTACACCAGTAGAAGTCGTCACAGTACAGTTTTTGAAAAAAAAAATATTTTCTCTTAATTTTTCGAGCAAACCGCCAAAAGTGGGAGCAAAAAAAGAATTGACTCATAAAAAAAAAGTTATCCGACCAATGTTTAATGAATTTACAGCCAGTTTTATACCAGAAAATGTAAGAAATTGATAAATACTAACTTATAATATTATTTAGATTCATTTTTTCTATTTATTACCATTATATTTCCCTACATTAAGAACTTTTTTTAAATTAGTATGATTTTTTACTCATAATGAATACAAAAACAACACATGAATTCATAAAAAAGCAACAATAATTTAATCAAAATATCCAGAAGGTTACGTTATTATGTAAAATACTTCAAACGTGATAAACATCTAAATAGTTATAAAAAACATAGTTAAAAAATTTCAAATAATTACTATAATGTTATTCAAAACACATCAAGATTTTGAAGCTGAATATAGCTTTTTGGTGCACGTCGGAAATTCTTTTCTAAATTGTTGAACCATTAATAATAAATATTGAAAATTAAAAGAAAATATATTTTTTTCAAAAACTGTACTTTGACGACTCCTACTGGTGAACCAGTGCGAGTTACACAAAAAAACACTAAGGCTGAGTTGCACCGAAATGTCGGTTATTGTAACCGTTAAAGTTAACTATAACAATGACAAGAGCCACTAACATTTACATTTACGGAAACCAGTTGCACCATCAAACGCTTTGTAATAGTTAAAGTTATTCGGGTTACTGCGTAAACAATGTAATTAGTCCCAAAAATCAAAGAGGGTAACATTTTTTACTTGGCAAGTCTTTATTAATCTGTAATCAGATGTACATTGCGCGCAAAAATCAAAAAATTACTTTCCTTTGTTATTTACTATGCATCTGTTTCCGTGAAGTTGTATATTAGATATTTAAGTATTGATATATTTATGTCTATGGTTGATTCGGAGAAAAGTAACACAAGTATATTGTATATTTTGTGGTGCATATTGAATTTTAATAACGTGTAAACAGAAATAGTACTTCATAGTCAGTTGTTTTAACAAATGCTCTAAGTACAAAGCCGATGCGTTTGCTAATTTTTTAGTAACCTGAAATCTGTTCAAGAATAATTCTTCGTCCCATTTTGCAAACCGATCAATTCTAGAAAGATAAACTTTTTTCTTCCTAAGACGCAAATTATCTTCAAATATACCAGTTTCGTTATCGGAAGAACTATTTTCAGTTTCCCGCAGGATGTCTCTCAGCAAAGACATAATATTTTAAAGTTTTTACTATTGACTTGACAACCGATTCAAAAATTGACAATAACAATAACATTAACCAGCCAACATCAAGCCGTAATAGTTAACGTTAAATCGTGACGTCATTTTAACCATTGTCAACTGGTGCAACCCGTTTTTTGCCTAACAATAACTTTAACCGAATTTTTAACGTTAACATTGACTGGTGCAACTCAGCCTAAGACTATTTTAAAGAGCGTGAAATTCCCCACAAGTTCCATCAAACCGATTTGCAATATTGTAAAAGCCGGGTAAGCATTAGAAATTTGAAAAAAAAAGATTTTTATAAATGCATTTTGAATGGTAAAACTTTAAATTTAAATTGTAAGTACTTAAAATTAATATTAAGAGCTCAAACTTGGTGAGAATTTTTTTTCTATATGTAGATTAATATTTTGCATGAGCAACGAAAAAAAAAAATGTTTGCGGAAATGAACTACCCTAATAGTCATGGGTTTTTGGTGGGATTATATTCTGTTATGTAGGTGTATTTTATATTTCATTCATAATCTTGTGTTATTTAACTCTATATTTTGTAATATTGATAGTTTTTTACGTAATATACTTTGGTTATTGTGCACATGCGAATGGATGATACTATGGATCACGAATACTGAGATGCCACAAAAACTCCCTGGAAACCTCTAACAATGGTAGCCCCCATCCTCTCAGAACATTGAAATTATCACAAGACACTTGTAATATATATTACCTACTCGAAAAAGGTAGTAATCTAGAAGAATACTTACTAAAAACAAAATAATAGCAACAATATTTAGTCATTTCAGCTTTCAAATCATATAAATATAATTTCAAATCATAGACGTAGGCGCCTTTGAACTTGTTGTTATACCACTGAGTGCCTTAAGCGCTCAGCTAATAAGTCTGGTGAACCTGTAAAGGTCCGTTAGGCCTATAACGTCAGTCAGTTCGAAAAAAGGAGTAGTTGTTTGGAAGCAAATTTTAAAATTCTAAATCGTATTTTTTTATAGTTAGTAGTCGTTTAGTGGTCGAAATTCGACCATAATTCACTTATTTTAAATTTCAAAATTATTTATTGCTGTTTTTGGCAAAGAGTGTTGTAATAATTGCATTGCATATATGTTTTAATAAATACGTTAGCTGTGAACGTGGACAATGGTCATTATGCATTATTTTTTTTATTTCATAGGATGCAAACGAACATGTGGGTGGGTCACCTGATGTTAAGCCATCACCATCGTCCATAAACACTTGCAACATTAGGGGACTCGCAAGTCCAAGTCCAAGAGGAAGGGAAGGGGGAAGGGTAGGGTAGGTGGTCCCCCGGCAGTGTCACTGACCGAACGAAACGCAACAATGAAAGCACTGTTACTTCACGTCGATTTTGTATGAGAGAATGGTACTACCCCGGGCGAGCCGACCCATTCATGCTGAAACCAGTCATCGATTCAGCGTGGCTCTACCATTTGTTGAAACATAGGCGATGTTATGTTACGTTACGCGACACGTTAGATTTACATTCTTATTATATGTATAGTGTATAGGTATATAATATTGATGTTATGATGTAGCAACCATTCATTCTGATGTTAAGTGTTCACCGCAGCCTATCAACCTAAAAAAAAACCACAGTCTTGAGACTAACCACAAATAGTTTACATATCCTCAGGGTTATGTTGGAACAGCTTTGCGATACAAATAGGCGTACCTATTGTGTTCCTACATTCCATCCTTCCACGGGCTCCGAATTAGCTCTAGCTGTAGCCCGAGATTAATTAAACATACTTTTTAATCGACCTATGTGTTCATAATAATCTTTTCTTTAACGAAAGTTTAGTATCACTTTAGTTTAGTTCGATTGAATGTATGTACCTACATAGTTTCCTAGAATTCATAATACCTATAAAACTACTGGCATCCATGTCTAGGGGGGAGGATCGAGATGTAACATTTTTTTTAAATGCACACCTGTCGCTTCCCCACCACCCTTAACTCACAAAAATTTAAAATTACCGGACCAACAGGTGCTAAAATAATAACAGTTCTCGCGTATATTTCTATACACTTTTGCTTGACAACAATTATAAAAATATAATGGGAAATATTTATTTATCTTACAGCATAAAGCTAAACTGATGAATTAAATGATATAACATATTACATTCATGGCCACGTGCTCAATAAAATTTCGCGTGAGTAATAAATACCCATTTTGTGTTGACCCCTCTATTTATTTATTAATTTTAACATACACGATTTGTATTAGATAAAAGATGGCAAAGTAGGTGTCAAAATAAGCTGGTAAAAAATAGCAGAAATATAGAAAAACACAGTTTGATAAATTAAAATTCATCCATAGACAAAGATAATATATTTATCATAATTATGTATGGATACGATTGCGGATTTACTTTGGCGCTTTTAATTTTATACCGTTCTTATATTCTCTCAATAAAAACATTAAATATAGACTTGATTCAATTATTCATTACTCAGTTGCTTCTTTATTTATTACGAAGAGCCCTCTTCCTCTTCATTGTCTTGTTCTATTTTACATTGTGGTCTTCAAACGGATATTGAATTAAGTCTTATTTATCTTCTACATTCGATTATTAAATCCCCTCAACTTCCAAAGATTTAGAGTAAACATTATAATTAGTGACATCTGTTGTACAGTAGTTAAAATCTCCCAAAATACATTATGAATACAATAGCGCCATCTTTTAATGATATAACAGACTTTAACGGCGTTTTTATTTTCGCTACAGCGTGTACAAAGCGTGAAAATGTAGTTCCGAATTGCTCCACTAGAGTTCAGCTGAAGCAGTGCGAAATCCGTCGCGTGCGCGGATATAGAACACGATTAGAGATATTTACGTTTGTTCAACACCGCTGTGAACTTGGGAGAAGACGAAAATAGTTTCAGTTTGACATATGAAGGAAGGAAACATGTAGCTTTTATTTTGAATACCGCTGGCAATTTTAATTTTATATAAATACAATTACGAGTGTGATCGAAATGGATCCAGGGTAACTATTTTGAAGTTTTTTCTAAACATTGCTATCACTTTTGCCGTAGGCGCTTATTCGACGATGTTTTGATTTGACATAACCTCTAACTGAGTTATTTTGATTATTTTCTCGCTCTTTTTAAATGATTTTGCTTTACGTATCGTAGTACTAAAAGACGGAAATTAATTTGTCTAGTCTTCACAATACTTCTTTATACATTCTGTCCTATATTGTAAAAGTATTTGAATTAGTAATAACTATTTAGTTTAAATAATTTAATAATATTATATTGAATTTATAGCTTAAGAGACGAAGTTTAATTATATTTCTCGCAGTTTGATGGTTTTCGTTGCTAAACGTGTTTAAGGTATTTCACGCGTCATTTTACTGCGAAACGTGTGGGATACCGCACTGTTAATCATTCACTAGTAGGTCACTTAGAGTCATTATAAGGATCATTAAAAAATACATTTTACAAAAAAAACACTGTTAATTTAATAATAATATTTATGACGCTTATTTATGTAACAGTTCTTTAAAATAATGTTTAATATCCACCTGGGCAAATATTTTATTACTCATTCATTATATGAAACCAAATGTACTATACATATAACGTGAATTCTGGACTTATAAAAATTATTGAGTTATAAATCACTCCAAAATATGTTCAGAAAATGAAAAAAATACACTCAGAAATAGTCAAAACGATATATTGTTGGAGTTAAACAAATACTGAAACTATGTAATTTCCCTTTTCATTATTGAAAATTGGCATACGTAATATACTTGAACTGTCTTGAATTTCGTCTGTTTTTAAATGCTATATAACACTAAATAACATCATAATATAACTTAGTGCCATCTCTTGGCCGAGATACTTAGTTAATACTTAGTTATGTGAAGTTTCGTGATAATTGATCAAACGGTGATAAAGTTTATGTTATTAATATCTTCATTCAATAAAATTATAAATGCCTTTAATTTATGCCCCGGTCCATTTATTTGTTTTTACATTAATATCTATCTAAAATTCTGTATGTAATTTGTTTGAAGTCCTAAAGTACTAATCTCTATATATATAATATATTGCATCACACAAAGAGCTCTTCAAGTGTGATGTAAGCTAAATGATTTATTTTTGACTCCTCCTTACTTTTGCCAATAAAAGAAAAATCCTTACTCCATCCTATTGCTTGCTTAAGTATTGGTGTAATTATTTATAATCTTTTACAATTTTAAGTTAGAAAATAAAATAAGTGAATATTGTTGACGTATAGATATTTAGACATCCCCCATTCCGCCATCAACGTCCTCAAAATAAGCAAAAGCATAGACCTCAGTTCTTACGTGATACTTGAAAAGACTCTAATCGGATTATCAATTAGCTAGTCATCAGAGAATCTCTAATTTAAGCATATTTGAACTTCACTGTCTGGACAAAGATGAATTCCTAAGCGAAAATACAAGTCCATATAAAACGTCCATGATAGAAAATTTTGAGAATATATCTGTGAACTCAAGTTGGTAGCATTATAAGAATAAATTTCTATGACAGCAAAAAAAAAACACAATGTGTGTCATAAAGACACGATTGAAGTGAAACTGTTGTATTATAGGGAAATATTTTAATTTAAAAATACATTACAGAGCCAACCATAACCAAGTATCGACTGCGCCTAACGACGATTAACTTCGGTGATCGAACGTGAAAGGTGTTTTCAACACTCTACGTGACACAGTGGTTTACTCACCACTTTTCGTCACACAAAATGCCTGCAGATCAGAATTTTCACTTGAAAAGAAGGTTCGAGTGACGTAATTATTAAATTCGTGTATAATTTGTTACAGAGCCAGTACGGGTAGGCTGGGAGATCATTGTGATCCTCACTGGTACATAGATTCAGCCTTCGCGTCATCACTCAAGGTTTCTCTCCGTCTTCCTACCAGACAATTCCTTGAAGGTATGTATGATACACCACTGAGATATTTCAATAAGTATGAACGGTATAACTTTATTTATCTAAATTCAGGTATACCTGAGTTTGAGTGGGTGTTCGAGTAACTAGTACGAATTTTGACAGTGTTTAGCTACGGACACAGACACTTAATAATTTTTTGATTATCTACTACTAGTGCCCTTGTGCAAGTACGAAGAATTAAAATGAGCAGTGTAGAAAGAATATTTTTTACATTTTTTGGGTTAGAAACTGATGAAATATCATATTGAACTTCCTTTATTCTCGGAATTATGTTTTCAGACTCCTATCATCCGCCGTATCAACAAAGTGATATAAGAAGATATATAATGGGTATGGTTTGAACCCTTTGAACCCCGTAAAATAATTATCAAAGATAATTATACATCTTTGACAGTTTTCTTCCCTTTTTCATTTATGTAGAGTAGTGTTCATCCGTGTTTTATAAAAGTTTGTGTTATAATTGAAATGTGTACGTCCGTTCATTTAATCTACGTTTTTGTACTTGTCCAATCCATGCCGTAGCAAATATTAATCAGCGCCATCTATGTATTGTTTGCTGTAACATTTACAAATGTGTTGTCATCATTATAAAGTTGCTTATATTTGTAATAGTGTTACTATTAGCCGCTAGATAGCGCGTTTTTAAACAAATATTGAGATTATTTATTATGAATAAGTGCGTATATTTATAATTATTATATTAAATTAAATTTGAGATTATATTACACTGGAACACTTAATTTATACTATTTATAGTTCACTTCAGAACTATTAAAACACAAAAAACACTTTACCACAGTAACCCCTCGTCTAAAAACGTAATCTGATGTCACATAAAAATAACCATTACCGCGTAAAATTTATGTTCTCAACATAAATGTATAAAAATCATTGAGCTAAACGAAAATACTATTATGTTTTATTGGAACAGGTGTCCATTTTAAATATATACCTAAGATACAATAAATATTAATGTTATATGTTCCGAGGTATTTGACGAAATCTTTAGTTCCAACTTTTATTTATCTCACTATTCTAAATATATTTTTGGAAAGTGTTTATTCTTATCAAACCGTTCTATTCTACTGAAGAATGTATAGCAATGTTAGAATGAAGTCCTAGCACCACGTATTTTGTGAAAAATCATGGACGTTATAAGATCAACTAATGATATTTTGGTATTCTTTGTTAACTGTGATTGAACTTACGTGACGTAAGAGTACTTTGCGATTTTTGCAGTCTGGTTGGTAGTTCATAGCTGGAAGAAGAGGAATGTGTAGAAGAAAACCTTTTCATTTTCATATATAGTCTTAATGTATGAAAGCTGTACCAGTAACACCGTCCTCGTGAAACGTAATATTAAAAAAGTAATGACTAATAAAATCATCTGTATGTTAGTCCATTTACTTTTTCTCTTGTAATTAAGTCGCGTCGTTATTAAAAATGCATTAACTTTTGATAGAGTAAACCGATTTTAATGAAACTAAGACTAAATGTTACTCGAGGATATGCTTTATGATTTTATCGTGAAGGTTTTATCTTGAACGCAGCACTTTAGCAGTGATGCGTATTCGAACAAACAATCATTTCTAAAAATGATTAATATTTATTTTATTACTTATTCCTAAACATCTGCAACATTTTTACAAAAACCTAAAAAGTACAGACACGTTAGATTTACGTTCTTATTGTATGTATAAATAGATGGTTAAAAAAAAACACATCTGATAAAGGCCGATGTTGCGTGAAGCCGTAACACACCTAGCATAGAGAGAAGTAGCTTAGTTTAGTAGCTGTGTCATTTCTAAATTCGTGGATATACATTTTCTTACAATATTGGAGCAAAACGACTTACATTCGGTACGGAATGTTAGATTCTACAATGCCAGATAGTAAGCTCCATATTAAATTATGGCTTAGCTGGTGCGTTCGGGGTAAGGGGTGTCGAATAACATCATAAAACTTGAGACACCAAAGCCAACCTCACCTGCACGTGGTACACCCTGCTGAGTAACGAACGAGGCAATGGCGAAAGCGGGGTGGTAGGGCTTTACAGTCTGACTGTGTCGCAACCACCATGTATATGACGAAAAAGCCCGTCATAGTGATTCACTTCTGCGAGTCGCGCTTCGGGATCAGCCTGTGTATATCCAGGTTTTCGCAGGCCGGCATGGCAGCGGTGATCGGCTATGGATACTGTGTCACTCGGTGGTCGCCATTGTTTTTAGATTGTACTGTGCTTACCATCAGGCATAGTGCAGTCATTATGCCGTGCTAGAGTAAAAAAAAAACACCGCGTCGATGGACGTAGGTTCGACTCCTAGCAACTGAGTAGAAGGGAAGCATCGTGCTCAAACCATAGCGTGGTGGTAGGGCTTCTTCCCGCTTGGCTAGCTATCACCATCAAGTTGAAAATCTGTCGTCAAACACCTGTTGGTGTGTTCCGGCAGCTGTATTCGAGAGCCAGTCACCCTCTACGTTTAGCGTTTTTACCATATCAGACCACAGTCATTTGACTTCAGGATGAAATTGTGGTCAAACGCTAAATCCTATATAGAAGAGAAACTGTTTTTGATGTCAAAAGGTTATAGGGTGGACCGATATATAATCGATTAGCTTCTACTCGCGACTTCTTCCGCGTGGAATACTTAATTTGGACTAACGATAACACGCATCTCTCAAAAGAAAAAATAAAAGTTTTTGAAACATTCTTAATTGGTGCTCCGCTCCCACTGGTCTTAGCGTGATGATATATAGACTAGTAGTTCCTGGGATTAGCGCGTTCAACCAAACGAACTCTCCATCTTTATAATATTTGTGAATTTAGTATATTAGCATTAGTATATATAAGACAATGACTCAAATTTACAAAAAAATCTGAATTGAAAAATATATACCTATAACTGTGTCCAATATTGATATTAAAAATTAACGGGAATGATTATAAATAAGTAAATTAAAATTCTGAGAAATTAATAAAGTAATCGAGGACAGGTATTCAATAATATAATTTATTTTTAACTTATAAGGAAATGTGGAATGAAATGGAGCGTAAACTTCTGCATAGTTCGTCTTTCGTTGTTTTCATTTTTTATTCTATGAATACATTGTACGTGTCTGTTTGTGCGAAAGTGCCACTGTTTTATTATTTAACCTTCATATTAACTGAATCATTATTGTACTAAATTTCGTAATAGGTATTATATAAATCGTGAAGTAAGTTTATTATTAAAAAAATTAAAAAAAAAAAAAAACTGATAGTCTTCTATACATATTATAAGAATGTAAATCTGACGTGTTTGCACTTTTTGGATTTTCGTGAAAAAAAATGTTGCAGGTGTCTAGGAATCTATACTAATATTATAAAGAGGTAAAGTTTGTGACGTTGTGAGTTTGTGACGTTGTGGAGTTGTGGCGTTGTAAGGGGTAATCTCAGGAACTACTGGTCCGATTTGAATAATTCTTTCAGTGTTATATAGTTCATTCATCGAGAATGGTTATAGGCTATATATAATCACACTGAGGCCAATAGGAGCGGAGCACAGATGAAAAATGTTTCAAAATCCAGATGTTTTTTTTTTGAGAGCTTCTGCTGTGTGTCAGCCTTAGCCCAGAGTAGTAACTATTACTACGCGGACGAAGTCGTGGGCAGGGGCTATAATCTATATACTAATATTATAAAGAGGTAAAGTTTGTGAGTTTGTGACGTGTAGGGAACTCTCTTTCTCGGGAACTACTAAACCGATTTTGAAAATTCTTTTACCAATAGAAATCCACGTTATTTGTGAGTGCCATAGGCTATATATCATCACGCTAAGGGCAATAGGAGCGGAGCAACAATGAAGAATGTTTTAAAATCGGGCATTTTTTCCTTTTGAGAGCTTCCGCTGCGTCTTAGCCAAAAATAACTATTCCACGCGTACGAACTCGCGGGCAGAAGCTATTAACTAATTATATTATCTATAATCTATACTAATATTATAAAGAGGTAAAGTTTGTGAGGTAGTAGGGGGTAATATCTGGGTAGTCGGAGAAAATGGTCGAACGAAAATGTTTCTTACGAACGCTGCCTTAATTATGAGATATATATGATTGAATTCTAGAGAAAAATTGTAGCTTGATAATGCCTATTACCGCCCAGTGAAGTGAACACGGGCCGGCTAGTAAGTAATAAAACACATTTCAATCATTTTTATCTGTCTGTTTGTTTACTTGAACACGCACTGCTAAAATACTAAAATACTGCGTTCATGATAAAATCTTTTCAAGAAAATCATAAAGCATATCTGCGAGTAACATTTAGTCTTTGTTTCATTAAAATTAATTCGGCCTATCAAAAGTTATTGTAATTTTAATGACGACGCGACTTAAGTACGAGAGAAAAGTAGATAAGTAAATGGACTTGATACATTCAGATGACATTATTAGTCACTGTTTTGTACGTGAGGTTCCATGCGGACGAAGTCGCGGGCACGTAGTTTTATATAAAACTAGCTATTGATAGCTATAAGTACTGAAGATGGGGAATAATTACACAATAATTCAACTACTTACATACTTACGTATACTTACAGTATGCTAGTAACCTCGGCGGACGTTACCCTGCCCTGATAATAAAAAATATCCTAGATTCTGTCCAATTTTTAATCTAAACCGTTCTTAAATCCATCTGAACACGTACAATTTTTTTTTATCCAAATCTGGTCAGGGGTTTAGTATTAGAGCAGTTACATACACACGTACAGAATTTATATATAAAGATAGTAATTTATAATAGAAACGTACGAGTGTAATGTAATTGTACTCCATACAGCATCTCCCAACAGCAAATTGGTTACATCATCTATAAACATTATAAAGTAGTTTTTCGTGTCTATTTGTGTGTACCCTTAATTCTACTGAAATATGCACCGGATTTTGATATAGTTTTCAATAACTGTTAGAACAATTATTTTGAAAGGTATATATGTATAATGTATGTATGTTATCATTACATAGTATAAAACAAAGTCCCCTACCGCGTCTGTCTGTCTGTCTGTTCGCGATAAACTCAAAAACTACTGAACGGGTTTTCTTGCGGTTTTCACCAATGGATAAAGTGATTCATGAGGAAGGTTTTGGTATATAATTTGTCAAGGATTTTTTTATAATCAGAACGGGACAACGTCTGCGGCTCCCGCTAGTATTTATATAAAGTAGATAAAAATCGATGTGTCCTAATGAAGTTGTAAGAAGGAGTTTCCGGGAGCTTATATTACTATATCTAGCTAATCTTTATGAGGTACATAAAAATTATGTACTATAGAAATGTATGTCATAAAAATGAACATATAAAAGTTCTATCTGGTATGTCTACCTCTTAAGGATAATTCACAGTAATCATTTTGACTTACTATTAAAAAATAATCTACGTGACGCTATTTGGACCAATATAATTTTGATTCTCTTCCGAATAAAAATTATATTTATTTCGGGCATTTAATCCTGATCATAATTGCCATTTACTTTATATTATTTTAATAGATATCTTAGAAGATATGAAAGATTAAAAATTACGCGTAACGGAAAAGATGTTGTTCTTGTGAAGAATATTACGTAGCTTTATTGAAGAATTGCAAATGTAGGCAAATTGTTTAGACCCCTATGACGTCACATTAGCACTATAAAATTGACTTTCCTGAACAAGACTACTCCATTTCTGGTATCATTTGTAAAACGCATCATCCGGCTGAAATCAAACGTGAGTCAGAACATTAAGAAAATATTATATGCAAAACTAATTTTAGCGTTCTGCAGTATTCGAATATCTTATAATATTTTTATGACTAACGACAGTTTATTTTGAAGCATATCGTAAAATAAAACACGTACGTAAGTAATAATATACTCTAAATTGTGTTTGAGAATTTTAAAAATATACACGTTAAATTGAGTCTCCGGTGTATTTCTGTGTCTATGATAGCGGGTTACACCGATATAAGGCTGTTGGTATACATTTCAATTATAGTTGAAAAGAAAAAAAAATGTTTGTAACACAATTTAATGTTATTAAATCAATACATTACTAGTTCTAAGTGATGGACGGATATAAGAGTAGTGGAAGACCGAAAAAGGTATGGATGGATTGTGTGAAAAATGATGATAATAATAATGATTGCTCCGACCGGTTTCGGCCATGGCGACCACTTTGACCCCTAAACTTAGAAATGGCGCTGGTGCGCTCGAAGATGGCTTATGTAGCCTATCTTCGCGGCGAAACATCGTGCACATTGAGGGCACGTGAGTTCGCCGTTCTCGTAATGATATGTTATGGCAGCAGGAGGGCGAGCCTTTAACTGGCCGCGTTTGGTATCAAGGTCAGCTTTCCGCTGGGCCTCGAACTCGCGTACTTGGCTGTTCACCATTCTGCGCCATTCTGGCCGTTGTGTTGCCAAACGTTCCCAACAAGAGGGCTCTATATTGCATTTCTTCATGTGCCGCTTTTGGACATCCTTGTACCGGAGGAGGGGACCACCATGATTCCGCTTGCCCTCCTCCAATTCAGAATAGAAGATGCACTTCGCCACTCTTTCCTCCGCCACCACCGAAGCTGTCGACGAATTAAATAGGCTTCAATGCTACCAACATTGGCTCGTCGCAAAACTTCAGTATTTCGCACTTTATCGGACCATCTGATCTTCATGATGGTACGCAGGCATTTAAGGTGGAAGCGATCCAGAGTGCGAATGTGACGGCGGTATATACACCACGTCTCAGAGGAGTATAGGAGATTTGGCAGCACAACTGCCATGTAAACCGATATACTCGGAGTCCAGTAGTAGAAGCGGTCATATGCACAGGATATATTAAGGTGCACAAGTGTACGCGCAAGACACAGGTGCACATACTCGTCTTTGTTCTTCTGGACCCAGTGGAACGGGGACCGTTACGACCGGAGAAGGACTCAGACGGATGGTACAGTATTACAGTGAGAAAGTACAAGGGGTCAGTACTATCTCACACTCACTTTATCGCCTCTTACGATACCCACGGGAAGATATGGGGTGGTGCTATTCTACTCTGCCGGCACCACACGTGAAAAATGATACGTGTATAAAAGGTATGACTGAGATGATATCTGGTAGGAGAGAGTGGAAAAGAAAAACATGTTGTGCTGATCCTACTTAGGTGGGATAAGGATAAGAAGATGATAATGAGGAAATTACTTGCTTCAGTGCGGGGCTTTTCCCGCGTAAATGTAGATTTGACCTATAACTCGGCAATTTTTCTTGGATGAAAAGTGTTTTTGTTGTTCTATCGTATACCCTGACGTGTATGCAAAAAATATATATTAGTTAGTTAATTGGTTAAGGCGTGAATGCGTAAAAAAGAAACTCACATTCTCATTTATAATATTATACCTATAAATATCTAGAGATTGTTTATCTGTACGTACAAATATCTGAAATCGTCAGTCAGATTTGAATTCTTTGTATTATTTATCAAGGTAATTTCTTATAAGTGAAAGATTGTTTAAATGAAATAGTTCCGGAGATCACTTTCAACAAACAAATTTGACCTTTTTATATTACATATTTTATATACCTAGTACAGATGATTACAACGACACGACATTACCTTCGTCTAACTAATTGTTTATGCAACGCAAGCTGAAATACTTTTTTACAAGGAACTTGACATTTATGGCTACATTTTGGCCAATTTAAATAATATCTTTATATATAATAATCCATGTGTCATTATGCTCTCTTATATAATCTCATATTAATGGGGTTATGTCGCGAGACTGTATTGTTGCGAGAAAGTTGAAATGTGTGCGTCCAGCCTAAACTATCATACATAAATATTAACAGAAGAGCGCGCGTGGGCGTCTGAACTGATTCAACTTCGCAAGTGATGTGATTACGCGTTTTGATAATGAGTCAGCGGTCGTGTTGCCCGCCGTTCCGCGTTAATTATTGTGACTGCTTTTACGAAATAATTCCCATTCGTAATAATGATCTAAACTAATCGATATAAATAAAAATCAATTGCCGACTGTATATAAGCGGATTATTTCAGAACGTCTGCATCGATTCGTCTAGTTCTTTTATTGTTACGTGTGTAATTGCAGTACGTAAGATTCGCCAACTAATAGATATTACTCACTGCTAGGTTACTCTGCTTCGCTAACTTCCATTTTTATTACAAAAACGGGCATTTCGAGTAATATACAATATGGGACCTCACGAATCATTAAAGACTAAGTTTCAGGAATTCGGTATCATAACTTTATCCTCCCAATACATTCTTGACTATTTAATGTATGTCCGCAAAAACTTTGAAAAGTTGAATTGAATAAAAAACCGGTATGATCTACACATACCAACAACTGTAACAAACTGGTTGTTACATGTTTTAGACTCAATAAAACCAGTAATAGTTTTTTAGGTAATTGTATTAGGATTTACAACAAAGTTTCAAAGCCGATTTACCGGAATATGAGTGTAAGCGCTACGTGAACTGGGTTTTGGTGTCAAAAGATAGAGTGGATCAATATGTGAACGATGGTGATGTCTGGATTTGACTCCTCTATGTGAATCTACTAAAAACGATTGTAACGTGTTATGTATTGTAAATATATATATGTTAAAAAAACCGATCGAGTTTCTTGGTTTCGGTTCCTCTCGATGGCTGGTAGTTTTTCGAACCGGTGGTAGATTTGACGTTCATAAACGTTTTATTAGGGCCTAAATCGAATAAAGTATTTTGATTTTGAATTGTCAGAAGAACGTTTCTACGAAACAAAATGTTTGGAAAACGTACGGAAAAGTGGAAAATTTGGAATAAAAGTCTTCGTATTGGACTTGAATGAAGACAAGAACAAAGACAGAAGACAGTAGTAGAGTTATCGCGTATATCTTAAGAGACCCGGGATGGGCTGGTTTAAATCTCATTCTGGTATTGGTTGGTATTTCGAAAGCAGTATCACTTGCCTAAACTCCGTCCGAGTGGCGATAAAATCACCAGAAAGGTCCACTCGATTAGTGGGGAAGTAATCTCTAATGCATACTCATAAGGCGATTTTTTAAAGGCCTTTCTCTGATAGAATTAGAATATTCTGAAGCGGTGATGTATTCTGCTAGCGAATTTGCGCAACTTTTGTTTGAATAGTCTGGTAGGTGAGACACAGGAATCGTATCCAAAACAGGCTATAGTTGTCTAGTTTCAGAATAATTAGATACATACTCAATAACCAAGTGAAGTAGGCATCTATACCTGTCCAACCTGACTGGATTGAATGGTGCGCATGGCAATAACTCTATCAGAGGGATTCTTCTAATTTCTGTATATCAAACAGGTGAGAGGCTATCAAGCCTATTATAGTTTTGGATTGTTCTATCCCTACCAGGTACAGTGCTGTGTCACTATGCTGTGTTTTTAAAAAACATATGTATTTTAAGTTTAAATTTAACAAGGTTTAGCATCAAATCTTAAAAATATGATAATATATTCATATAGGCGATACACGTGAACCAATAGATCACGATGGTTTTGACGTTTTTTTTTCCAAAGGCTTCGTAATGTGCTAACGCATGTACAACGTTCGGACTAGAGTAATAATTAGGTAGCGCAAAATATAATAAAGAAACCGTCAATATAACAAACACTGTATAATGTATTCTATCTCGTTCTCTCACACGTTAAATCCTATATGAGTATATATTTGCCTCTTCCGAATGTTGCTTTTGCGTTACATCGAGTTTGAAAGAAGAACGGGAGTAAAGAAATTTTAATGTCAAAATACTTTCGGTTTATGAATGCAGTAGTCCATAATTACAGTGACATGGCGTTTCCTGGCAATTTTCTAACTGATTAAATAGTCTGTTAAAATTTAGTTCAACGGAGTTAAAAGCGGATATACGGTCTTGTGTTGCGTTATATATATATATATAATACATGAGGACCGGCTGTATAATTATAATAAGATTGTATAATAAAATTTCATACAAACTTTGGCAATGTTTCAGGGAGTTGAGTGTCGCATATCTTGAATATTTCTATCATGAGTCCTCGTTAAACTCTGTTTCTAACTGCTTTAATAATATCACGTTTATAGTCATACGGGGTAAGCAGAGATATCGATATCATACTTGTAAAGGGCATTACAGTATACTTTTATTATTCGCTACACACTTTAATGATTTAGGGAGCACAACTCAATATCATCTTTTGCTCGCCATCTTCGTTAGAATACTTATTGCAAAATTGGAACATTTGTTATATTTCCAGTACATTTTTTTGTGCATGTTAAAATTCAACTCGTCTACTTGCAGGCGTAATTATAAAAGTATAACTAGAGGTGCTATAGTCCAAGAGGTAACTGTGATTGCTTAGATCTTGTGTTTAGATTATGTACATTTTACTTGCCAAATAATTATATAGCTGCAAGTTCACATGAGTTATTTAGCATACCGACATGTCATACTGTAACACATCTCAATTGATCCCTCATTCAAATACTTTGAGATAATAATCAAGTCTTGCTACAGTGTCCTCTAGTCTTGTTTGCTGGTGAGTGGAAAGAACTGTGTGCCACTTTTAACAATAATTGTGACAGGCTGGAATGACTGGAGAGTTTTATTGTTTAATTAGTTTAATATATATATTTTTTTTGTTTTATATAATTTATATTTAAAAAAAATGATTTACGTATTATAGATGAATCTGTTAAGCTATATAAATAAATGAATTATAATCTATACATATAATAAGAATGTAAATCTAACGTGTCTGTACTTTTTATATTTTCGTGAAAAACAATGTTACAGGAGCCTGGAATAAGTAATAAAATACCGTTCAATCGTACTTAGAAATAGTGTCTGTCTGTTTGTGTGAACACGCATCACTGCTAAAGTACTGCGTTCACAATAAAACCTCAAACCAAGAAAATCATAAAGCATATCCTCTAGTAAGATTTACCTTTGGTTTCATTTAAATCGGTTCACTCAATCAACAGTTATTGTAATTTTAATGACGACGCGGCTTAAGTGCTAAAGATAAGTAGTTAAGTAAATGGACTTAATACATCCAGATACTACTACGACTACACGTCCGTACATTTCTTTGGGCCCCATAGAAAATCAGCGTTGCAGGGTACTAGTAACCCAGTTGTGCTGCAGCACTTAGCTGAATGGAGGTAGGTACCTTTGTTGGATATTCTAATAAGCTATGTATATGTTCATCTTGTTGTTTTGATGTTATCCAGCAATAAAGACATTTCCTTTCTTCTTTCTTTCAGATGATTTTATTAGTCACTGTGTTTTTACATTAGGATACACGCGCATGGAGTCACTGTTACAGCTAGCAATAAATATTACAATGATTTCAAGCGCTTACAGTTCCGTGGTTCGCGTGTATAGATCTCACTTCAACTAACGTAGGTTTTTGAAACCTTTGAGCTGGAGATAAGGGAGAAGGGAAACTGAATGAAACTATTGCATGGTGATAAAGTCTTCCGGACTAACTACCAGCCTCGGGTTAAACATCCGCCTTCACCTATAAGTGTGTTCTGGCAGCCGCACTTGAGAGCCAGTTCCCCTCTAGGCTTAGCGTGTTTACCATCTTCGACCAGATCGTCTTCTAATATCAGATGAGAACAAAATAGATACTTTAAACATTTCCAAATTACCTTTTGTTCTCTATACATAGAGCGAATCTAAAAATACTTACCATTCACCTAGAGCAACATGTTTTATTTCTTTCTGTTAAGTTGAATAATAACTCTGCCGGCACTCGCCATGCAAGTCGTGATGAAAGTGCCGTAAACATACAAGTTATTCGGACTGCGAAGTTATTTATAATTTTATTTGTTGGTTCACTTAAAATACTGAAGAGCTATCGAGAGCATATGCGAGCTTTAAATTGTTTATTTTTGCAATATATATTTGTTTTGTATGCGTCATAAAATATTTGATTTGATTGAATACTAGCAGCTGCTCGCGACTATGTCTGCATTTAATTAAATTTCATCAAAATACGTTGAGTAGTTTTAGTAGTAAACATGATCGCTTTACTTGACAATGGTCATGTCTCGTATATTTTTCAGCAGGACCTGCTATACAATTGGCTTGAGCAGCTCAAGATTTTCCTTACAAATCTTCAAACACAATCCTCATATTCAGATTAATAACGAGCACTAATAACAATCTGTGAAGCAGGATGTTTATTACTCTTTTACATAAATTAAAAAAAAACAAGGTGTGTCGTAAAGACACACGATAGAAGTGAAACTTTTGCATTACATGGAAACATTATAATAAAAAAATACAATAAAAAGCCAACGTCACGCGGAGTTCCCGGGCGGTCACCCATCTGTTTTTTTTTTATTAACACGGGTTAATCCCACATGGATACGTTACCCTCTCGGGGGAGGGAGTGGGTTATGTCCAACTCGCACGGACTAAAACCCCACGTGTACCGTCCGACCGTACTGTTGGGACGGCAAGGGATCGAGCTATGCTAGTCCCCTTGGATAGCCACCACAACGGTCCGCCCGGATCGCCGGGCTCCTTCCTAATAGGGAGACAGACTGGGTACACACCAGCTGCCTCCCCTCGTCCGCCGGACCTGTGCAATGAGGAGATGAGCCCCCGGCCGCACGACCCCCATGTATAGTCGGCGGCACCCAGCACTCGGGCCCCCTATGTTGCGGAGCAGCCGGCCGAGTGCCGCCGCCGCCCCCACAAGCGGTCACCCATCCGTGGACTGACCGCGCTCGACTTTGCTTAACTCTTGGACTATCCAAAACTATAAAAGCTTCATACATATAAATGAATGGAGGCCTTATGATGCTCTGGTCAACAGACTGTTGGTAGCATAAGTTGTAAAAAATACAGTATTTGTTACAAAATGTAAGAAACTTGAACAATAACAAAATATGTCATGCAAGATTATAATTAAAAAAAATTGGCTAGATATTTAAAAACACGTTCCACCATTTTGAGACGTGGGTCTTGAAAAATTATCCGAGCGGTTAACTCAGTGATTGGAGGAGAATCGGTGTCTTCAATACTCTGCCCGAGACAGTGCTTACCCCTACCAATTTTTGTCACACAAAAAGGTTGCCGATCGGAATTTGAACGCCGTCCCATAACAAGTTTGACTGCAAAAATGTAATCACAACGTCGTAACTGTAAAATAGTGATAACTTACATGTAGGAATTCCGTATTCTATCTAGAAAGTAATTAAATTCGTGTCGAATTATCTTAACGGCTGTTGAGAAACGATTCATTGCGGTATTTGTCTCAACGGGAATACGCTGTTGGCACAAAATGGCCACATTACTGTCTGCGAAGTATGTATTAAGTATTTAGTTTTTTAGTTACGTTTTTTTTTAATTACACCGGATTTTTTAAATACACTTCATTTTTAAAATGGTTTCATTTGTGATGTTTTATGGCATAAATATAAACAAAACGAAGTGATGTCAAACTATATATGCAAACACAAAAGAGAATCACTTATTGTTAAAATAAAGAAATTAGGAGTTTTTGGTGGTATCTTGGAATGTCATGTATTGGTTTTTATATTGTATTCATAATCACGTGTTATTTGGCTCTATATTTTGTAATATTGGTGGTGTTTTACGTAATATAGTTGATTATCTAGTTATTATCGTGGTATTATTCTCCATCCATTTCACTTGTGCACTATAACCAAATTACATTACGTAAAACACCACCAAAATTACAAATTATACAGCCAAATAACACAAAATTATGAATAAAATATAAAAACCACTACATGACACTGTAAGATCCCGCCAAAATCTTGTTGCTACCGAGAATGTCATCCTCTCTGGCAGACTGGCTGAAACTTTTGTAAATATTGTAAATAGAATATCGTTCAAACAATTGAACACATAAATAAAATGTCGCATGTCTGTATAAATACCTTTTATGATAATTTTAATACACAGTCTATTTTACAATCTCCAAGTCTTATTATTACGCTGTCCGTGTTAGTCTGGAATGTTCTAGTAGTGAGCCGAAGCTCCTACATTTGGTGACCCCGACGACGCGACGCACCTTCGGCGGTGACAGCAGGGGGATGCGAAGCTCCAACGGAAAATGTTCAGAAGTTAGTTCAGACTCCTACATTTAGTGACGCTGCGTTCCGCGCGCTCTCCAGAGATGATCCCGATTTCTACAATAGTAACGCCGTCGCTGCGATGCATTTCCGCGCACCAGAGCGTCCTCATCCGAAGTCATGCCGAGTTCTACTATCACGCACGCTCACGTGATATTGCCGCCGCACCTACAGTGATGTAACCACGCGGAAAAAACACAGGAAGGACGATGCCAAGTTATGAAACGGTTATTCCTATCCTGTAAACGCAAGCTTATTACAATTTTCACTCGCGAGATTCCTGCAAGACTACGTCGCCGTCACCATGATGCTACTCTCATCGACGGTTTGGCAAGAATGCAAGATGAAGCATTTTACCCTGCCAGGAATCTACCAGCGAGGAACGTAACTACCGCATCTAACACATCACTAGGAAGTCGAACAGTCCAACGAGTGCATACGACGCCGTACCACGCACAAAGCAATGGTGTGATCAAACACTGGTACCGTATGAGCAGCACTTACAGCTAGACTGACAACAAATACTCGGAGACGATTTTCTTCTATATCATCAGCTGATCGTCTATCTCGAAAGCCGACAGCTTATTGATAGCACGACAAAACTCTCAGTCAAAGTTCCTGCACGCATCTCGGTTCACGAAACCACACGCAGTATCAACCCTGGATTGTCAAATCGCAACATATTGAATTCCCAGGTACGCCAACATTTACTTCGATGAATTACGTTCGAATCAAAACGTCGAACACTTTATCGAAACGACTGGTCAAACGATACACTGCCGTGCACGACAATACCGCGCCACATCGCGATGAAATTGTCGAAACGGAACACATGATGAATCGAGGCTTATTCAGACCCAGCAACTGTCCCTGGTCAAGCCACTTTGTCGCCAAGAAGAAAACGGAGACATTTCATGTCTGCGGAGACTACAGACTCATTTAAACTACGCATCACTAACAAAATAAAATTTTTCGTTCAAGCAGATCTTCAGCCATTAAAATATCATTTCCTACATGTCGTCGCTCTCAACAAATCTTCACTACAAAGTATTTCACAGAAGTTTTTGCCCTACAATTGCCTACAAGAGAAGCAACTGTATCCATCGATCGTTTAAAACCTGCCTACGGTTTCAACGAAGTGGATCAACCAAGCACTACTCTAGGCAACGCTACTTCCGAGCCAATCACCCTACAGAAGACACGTTCCGGTCGAAGCATCAAGATGCCGGTACGCTTCGCTTGAGGGGGAATCATGTAGCTACCGAGAATGTCATCCTCTCTGGCAGACTGGCTGAAACTTTTGTAAATATTGTAAATAGAATATCGTTCAAACAATTGAACACATAAATAAAATGTCGCATGTCTGTATAAATACCTTTTATGATAATTTTAATACACAGTCTATTTTACAATCTCCAAGTCTTATTATTACGCTGTCCGTGTTAGTCTGGAATGTTCTAGTAGTGAGCCGAAGCTCCTACAATCTCAAACATATATTTAACCAATGAAATACATTGGATGTAGTTTGTTTTCATTATCTAAATTTTACCGATGATTAATTTCAACCAATTGCAGTTCTTCATTTGTTTTCATTTACAAAACAGTGAAAATATTATCCAGTTTACAAACTTCAAAAAGTGACATCTATGTAGGAAAGAAGTTAACCTATTCTCTTTTACCTCTGTGGGATAGATGACGCTTACTTGAATTATTTATTTAAACTAGTGGTCGCCTAGTGGTCAAAATTCGACCATAATTCATTATTACATTCAATAGGATAAAAAAAATAATAATTATTTCAGTGGAAGATGAATTATTTATCAATTAATTATTAATGTATATTATGAAAGTACATATTATATTATTATAAAATTAACCTACAATTTGAAGCGTTAATTACAAAGGGCATCTAAGGTATGGAACGTAAGTCATATTAAAAATATTGAATGTAGGATGAAAAATGGAATTGGAACGTAAGAGTAAAATGAAGGATGGCGAAATGTCATTTTCATTTACATATGTGTATACGTTGTGTGTCATTCAAGCAATAGTGGGTGTAATGTTTATTTTAATTAATTTAATGTATTTCTAATGCATTTTATATTTAAAAAAATAGCTTTCTGCACTTCTCCTCCATATAAACTTTAACTATGCCAAATTCCAAGTTTATCCGTTCGCGCAATTCGCTTAAAAAGGGGTACAAAGTTTTGGTTTCACGTATTAATATATAAGATATAATTGATATTTTTAACATTTTGTTCTTAATACGATATAATTATAGCTGATTTATCGTTTATATAATTGTAACGAATAAAATTATTTCTGAAATTAACGTTATAATTGCTTTCCTAAATGATATTATCCAGTACTTTAATATTTAATAATTTAATTTATATTATTGAGATACGGTTTAATTATTCTACCATGATTAACGTCTTTTCAATTTCAAAATAATTTTGTAAATATATATATAGGTAATTCGGTTTATAGTTAAACTAGCGATCCGTTCCAGTTTCGCCTGGGTGCCATGTAGATATCCATTTAAATTAAATACTGTTAAGAGCAGTTCGATATACATCATATATATACATCACATATCATCATGATATACATGACATGTACAACATATGTAATGTATTCAATTAGATAAGGAATAATACTGTATTTTATAAAATAGCTTGGTAAATAACACATAACTGACTACGCTATTGACCTAGCAAGGTCTTCACAGCTTCACCGGACTACAACGGGAATAGTACTATTTTTCTGTATGAAAGGTACGCTATTCCCTTTTGTCTTGTTCTCTTGCAAGCTGAATTAAAGCCAGTTCCTTTAGACCTTACAATTCTGCATGTTTCTGCATTCCCAATGACAGTACAGGAGAATCAAATAAAAACAAAATGGCCGCTATACGCATTGAAAATTTAATCTGATTAAACTTTTTAGTGCATCTGTATTCAGAACGCTTGTTATAAAAAAAAAAATTCATAAATTCATAAATGTAGTTCGAAATATGAAAAATTTGAACATCAAACTTATGTTGTCTTAACATAGACAATATAGACATCAATAATCTATAGAGCTGCTTAGTATAAGAAATAAAATAAGTCAAAACACGACGATTACGACTCGATTTATTGTGACGAGAGTACCGTGTGCTCGAAATGTGTTAAACAAACATAATTAGTTTTATTAATATCAATATATTATAAATAAAATTTTCCATGTTCCTACGCTCGCGGTATCCGTCCTCCTAGTGTTACGACGCGCTCACCGCCGTGCGGTTCATTCTGGAATTCCGACTTCCATATTCAAATAAGTGTCAAGTGTGAAGTGGTTTAGTGAAATTTAATTATCGAACACGGTTTGTGATTTCTTATTAAATGGCGCCAGTATTACGTTTTTCGTTTTTTAATAGATTATATAAAAGTTATACTAATATGTCGCCACGACAGTGCAGGACTATTTGTGAATTATCGTGCTACGAGAGTGCTACGCGCGTTTTAAACGATGCTACGAAATAGTTTTACTCGTAAACGAGTCGTTATTACAAATTGAAACTGAATTATTATACTGTTTAATATTGGTTGCTTTGCAAAGATTCTAAATATAAATAAAATGAGACACTTTTACATAAATATAAAATAATAATATTTTACACAAAATAATCACTTTAACTATAATCTATATTTTTATATTATATGATATCGAAATCTATAAAATACTACAAAAAAAAAAATACGTGTTGAATTTTTTAATACCTATAATACAAATAATCAAATTCATAAACTCATTTAACCTCGTCCTGTTTAAAATACACAAATAAAAATCAATATATTTATTTTGAACATCTATAACTTAGTTTATATCATAGCCACAGTGAAGGAAATATTAAATTCTTTATGCATTTCGTAAGGTATAAAATAATCCGTTCTCATAAACCGAGAACTGTGTGGTTATTTTATTGAAGATAATTTAAAATTTATTAGACTTATTTTATTTTGGATGCTTGAGCCAAAAATCATTGAGTATTTTTAACGCAATCGCTGTATGTTATGTTCATAATATTATTATAAAACTGTGAAATGAATCCGCCCACTTTACGGTTCACGAGAACGAATGTCTTTTTCTGTAATCGAAAACAAACTTGTTGCTGGTCGATTCTCGAAAAATCAAGATGGACGAGGTTTGTCAAAACTAATAATATAATTTTTAATCATCTGTATTCAATTACAGTTTTAATTAATAATCTTTAGGGATTGCCATCTTTTGTAAGTTCGTATGATATAATAATATATTGTTCTCAATATGACATTCGTAATATTGCAACTAAAGAAATTGTAACAGGCAAATAAATAAAAACCAGCTGTTTGCTACCAGCCAGTGGAAAATAGGTTAGATGTCTGTAAAATTTCTTATGTACCACAGATTTATTTAGATATCACAAGTAAATTCGGCGCTACTTTTTTTATCTGTTTTGACAATATGGTTGCTATCTGTCAACGTGTTCATTTCGCGGATGATTATTAAATTGTCTTAGGAAAAATAATAATTTACCATGAGCCTTGAAGCGGCAAATAACTCAACGATGACAAGCTCGGACACTATCATAGGATACGGGAATAAAATATACAACAACTTAAATACTCTAAAGAATTCCGTACTACCTTACCTTACAATTATCTATTACGATTAAAGGCCACTGAAGTTTTAGTAAAGCCTTTAAAATTGTACACAAAGAATCTGTTTCTGTCCTGGTAGATATATATTGTATAACGAATTATAACGCCAACATTGAGCCAAAAAGTTTCCACTCTGTATACATACATTACATCTAATCATCTCGGTAATCGTTCTATTTAAAAAAAAATACTTTACAGTTTTTATTGTTTATCCAAAATCTCATCTCATGATAGTAGACGATGTGGTCTAAGCTTGTAAATACACACAGAATGTTAAATATTAGATAAATCTTATTAATATCACCAGCCCCATGGTGATAAAACTTTCATTATAGCTTGCTATCAAAAAAATATATTAAATAAAATGCTATTCACAAATTTACAGAATTATATGTTAATGGTGCAAATTCCACTCGGTACAAATATACTATTTCCTATATCTCTACATGTTCCAGAACGCGAATATATAACGCGATTATTAATACACAGCGGGATTTCTAATAAATTTATGAAGCTCGTTGCAGTATTCAGCGACAGATGTAGCTAATTAACTCCTGTTAAATCATTAGAAATCGCGCCTACGTAATAGCGATATAGAAATTATTAACGTACTAGAAGGGCCATTTCAATTTTATAGTTGTCAGTTTATGTTCAAATGAATTTTCATACGTTCCGTGCAATGTGTACCACTGGTGGCACACGTTATACTTGATCTTTAGGCCACGTGTACCACGGGTGGTACACGATTTGATAACTATAGAAAACGAAAGAATTATGCCATGTTATGTATTATGTTGTAACGTAATACTGTGTGATATGATGTAATCCGGTGAAGCTGTGAAGGCCCGACAGGCCAACAGCGTAGACAGTTCGAAAAAAAAGTATATACATCTATTTTTTGTCAAAATATTAAATGGCCTGAAAGACGCAAAAATCACAGGCAAAAATGACTTGGCATGGAACACATTGAACTCTGTCAGAAAAAGTAAAGTATTTTAATAATGAACATATCTTCTGTGAAAACCAATAGCAAATGTATGTAGTGCATTACCTTCAAAACGCCTGCTCTTATAGGGCTAATACTTTTTTGTACTTTAAGTTATTGTCGAGACAAAGTTTATGCGTGAAAAATCATAAGCTAAATTTGTGTTAAAAAATCTCTATATAAAAAGTGAGTGAATGAAACAAAAGGTAAAGAGATTTTAAATTTTTTTGACAAATGAACGTTCAATTGCTCAGTTACTATTTTATATTATATCTTCATTACATAGTATAAAACAAAGTCCCTTACCGCGTCTGTCTGTCTGTCTGTTCGCGATAAACTCAAAAACTACTAAACGGATCTTTATGCGGTTTTCACCAGTGGATAAAGTGATTCACGAGGAACGTTTTGGTATATAATTTGTCCAGGACTTTTTTATAATCAGGGCGGGACAACGTCTGCCGGGCCCGCTACTTATATATAAATTTCTTCTGTACGTGTGTATGTGACTGAACTCCTCCTAAACGGCGGGACCGATTTTGATGAAATTTTGCGAGCGTGTTCCAGTGGATCCGAGAATGGTTTAGATTCACAATTGGACCCGGTAGATGGCGCTGCGGTTGACTTTTAGGATTTTTTTTATTATCAAGGCAGGACAACGTCCGCCCGGCCTGCTAGTTTTATATAATTACATAATCGTATTGTAAATAATAAAGATTTTTTATTATAACAGTGTCAAAAGATTATTATTATTGAAAATAATCCATTATTAAGGATACCGTTTGTTTTTTATATTAAGTTATCGTCACTCATGACTTCAATGTTTTAACAAAATATTGTCCGCAATTGTTAACAATTGCTAAGGAGTATTTGTGACTTCAGAATTGATTTTCCATATTATTACTGCGAATCCACTTGTGCGCCGAAACCAAATGTAATTACTTAAAATGCCGTCAGTATATAATATACTAGCGGGCCCGGGGGACGTTATTCCGCCCTGATAATAAAAATTATACAAATTTAAATTATTATATTAGATTTAACAAATTATATACCTGAACCTTTCTCGTGAATCATTTTATCTACTGGTGAAAACCACATGAACATCCGTTTACTGGTTTTTGAGTTTGTTGCGCACAGACAGTAAGATGGACAGACGTGGCAGAGGACTTTGTTTTATAATATGTGGTGATCTTGTGTGAATCTTTTTAGCCGCTCTTAATATAGCGGTAAGTTCGGGCTTTCGCATTATATCGTCAAAAGTTTAACACCTAACAAAGTTACAGTATTATTATACGAAAGTAAAATTGGCATTCATGTAACCTTTAGTCGTCTCTATGGCATATCTCTATTATCTATACATATAATAGGAATGTAAATCTAATGTGTATGTACTTTTTCGATATTCGTAAAAAAAATTGTTGCATGTGTTTAGGAATAACTAATAAAATACATTTCAATCATTTTTAGAACTGTGTGTCTTTCTGTTTGTATGAACAGGCATCACAGCTAAAGTACTAGATTTACAATAAAACCTCACCAAGAAAATCATAGAGCATATCTTCGAGACTTACTTAGTCTTTGTTCCATTAATATCGGTTCACTCTATCAAAAGTTATTGTAATTTGAATGACGGCTCGAGGTAAGTACGAGAGAAGAGTAGAAATGTAGACTAGTAGATATTATAAAGCTGAAGGGTTTGTTTGCTTGGTTGAACGCACTAATCTCAGGAACTACTGGTCCGATTTGAAAAATTCTTTCCGTGTTAGTTACATCATTTATCGGTGGAGGCTATGTATCATCACGCAAAAACCAATAGTTGCGGAGCACCAATTAAGAATGTTTCAAAATCGGGGTTTGTTTCCTTTTGTCTGTCTGTTATTGTTAACTCAAAGTAACTATTCCCCGTGAACGAAGTCACGGGCAGACGCTAGTATAATATAATATCTATTTATATTAAAATTTGTATCCTGTGCAGCTACATTCAGAGCGGTTAGACAGTTTGGCGTGGACTGTACACTCTTATTTAGCTGATAGATTCAAATAGGTAATATGTTGGCAGCAATCTCGTGGTCGATCTGTTTTCTAGATTTAGAACTATATTTAGTCATATCAGTTGTGAATTACACAGGTTTAGAATCCATAGTGTTAACCTAATTGCTGCGGTTACGGTAGGAAGGCGACTGTCGAATGAATATATATATATATATATATATATATATATATGTATGAATATATATATATGAATATATGAAAGAATATATTTAACTGATATTATTTCCACGTATGATATCTTGATAATTAATTCTAAATAGTTCACATCTAGTTATGAATGATCTTTGTTCTGTATAACGCCAACTTTACGTCACGAGTCTGAGATATCTACTTATTTCTAATGGAGGCTGCAACAACTAAAGCTAGAAAGGGAAACTCATTTTAGACTCTTTTCTTCTGTGGAGTCTATAGTTAGAAGACGACTTTTAAATAATGCAGTTGGATATACTAATAATTGAGTCGTTACATTTCAAATTAAGCTAAATCCAATTTTAACTGTTCCTTATGTTTTAAGTTAATCTTCAAGATCCACAAATCTTGTACGTGTAAAATATGATGATCATTGTAAAAAAAAAACTAAAAATCTTATGAACGGCCAAATTTGGACTTCGTTCTCGGTGTATAAAAACTGGAAATCTTAAAAATAATAAACATGTTATATGAACGATTGAAAGTGGATTTCGCTAATTTTGAAATGTAACGACTCAATTACTTGACAAAAAGGTTGTTAACTTAGGAATACCTAATAACAAATGCTAGCAAATAAACTACCATTATAAAGCCGAACGCTTGGTGCAGAGATAAAGAATATATAAGTTTAAATTCTGTCGTCAGAAACTTCACTAACGTCTCAGAAACGGATTGGATTTGATAGCTAAAAATAATTAGGTACGTGTAATAATCATTTTGATGTTCTAAAACTTAGTAATATCGATATATTAGAGTCGTCCCCGGGCAGAAATAATCGGGGCCGTATATCGCCGTTGGGGCGTGTCAAACATGAATGGCAGCCAAGAATCCGCGCCTCATAATAATCACACATCCGCTGAATATATATGACATCGCTGAATCGCGCAATATTGACTTGCTAGTCGCTCATTATTTTATATTATACTAGCGGTCCCGGCAGACGTTGTCCCGCTCTGATTATGAAAAATCCTTGACATATTATACACTAAAACGTTCCTCATGAATCACTCTATCCACAGGTGAAAACCGCATGAAAATCCGTTCGGTAGTTTTTGAGTTTATCGCGAACAGACAGACAGACAGACGCGGTAGGGGACATTGTTTTATACTATGTAATGATTGACAGTCTTTACAGTTTGTACAGTGCAGTGTTGTCTCTTAATCGATTTTCTCACAAACCAAAATCAACAATACTTTATATAAAAAAAGGCCATGAGAAGGCGCTTATGAAAGTCAAAGCTACCACCGGTTCGAAAAAACAACCCAGTCATCGAGAAAAACCGACAAGAAACTAGTTCTGGTTTATCTTTTCATCATACATATTTTTACCAACTTATATTTTAGATTTTTTAACCCACATTTTTCATTATCCTGTAGCCAAGCGGCTCTAAAGTAATACGTGTACATACATTCGGCAATTAATTTTTATTTATATACTAGCGGATCGGGCGGACGTTGTCCTGCCTTGAAAACAAAAAAAATCCTAAAAGTCGATCGCAGCGCCACCTGCCGGGTCCAATTGTGAATCTAAACCATTCTCGAATCTCCACGAACACACACAAAAAATTTCATCAAAATCGGTCCAGTCGTTTAGGAGGAGTTCAGTCACATACACACGCACACAAGAAATATATATATTAAGATGTAGATCTGATCTATTGGTCTTAGCGTAGTGATATATAACTTACAGCTTTCCTCGGTAAATGAGCTAGCTTAGCGCGTTCAAGCAAACAACCTCTTCAGCTTTCTAATATTAAGTATAGATATAGAATACATGAATAAGGTTTTTGGGCTATTCAGTTTACAATAATTCGCCACTAGGTGGCGCTTGACAATAACTTATTGTCATTATATATTATATTCTAAATGATCACAGACGAAGTCACGGGTGGTAGTTAGTTACTGATGAAGCCACTAGTCAACTAGAAAAAAAACTGAAAATAAATAGTGTTTATTCAGAAAATCTGATACTTCTGTTATTGACCTAGTCTCAAAGCACTCAAGAACTCATTTATCACCTAGATATTTAAAAGCTATGTGGCACAAGCGTCGTTGAGATTAAAGGGGATTTTTCTAAGATTTACTTTTACTGACATTTCAAAAAGAATAACCTATAAATTACGATGGAAATTCTCTTTTTACGTTGGATTAAATAAGACGAGATGAATACTTTAATTTAAAACTATCTGTGCCCGCGACTCCGTTGTTATCGTGAACGCAGTACTTTAATAGTGTTGCGTGTTCAAACAAAGAAATATTATCCGATACGAAATATATATAAGAGTTATTGAGTTATGTATGCTTGGTACACATATATGTTTCAGCAACTCATATATGTATGAATAGTTAGCTTAGGTTAGGTTAGCTCAGATAGGTCGCGAATGCATGTATCAACAGCCCAAGCCGAGATGTGCCGCGCACCCTTGAGCTAGTTGTCAAAATAAAATCGGCTGAGTGCCTTAAGCGCTCGCCTTAGTAGTCCGGTGAAGCTGTTAAGACCTTCCTTGGTCAATAGCGTAGTCAGTTCGAAGAAAAAAAAAAGTGTTCAAACAAACATACAGACAGACAGACATTTGTAAAAATGAATGAAATGTATTTTATTACTGATTCTAAGACACCTGAATTTTTTTTTCCACAATAATCTAAAAAGTACAGACACGTTAGATTTACATTCTTATTATATGTATAGATGTAGATACAGCATCATCTCGCTCGAATCTGTGTAAGTTCGAACAAAAGAACAGTTCGTTTTTGCTTCAGACCATCGAAGAGTAGAAAGCTTTTACTTACACAGGATACAGGGCAAACTAGTTTGGTATTAGAGGGTCAAAGGTCGTGTTTCGATGGTATTATTATAAGTCTCTATTCGTCACACTTCGCGAGTTCACTATCCATACTCGTACTAATCTACAATATTTATAAAAAATACCCTTGAATGTCCCACGTATAGGCAGTCGTTTACTTAACAGGTAAACTTTTCATCTACCATTAGCAAGAACTAACGCAGGCCGACATTGCCCTTTGTATCGCATGTTTTCTTTTTGTAATAGTTTACGTTTCAAATTCGATATATTTTTATGTGTTACTTTGGCCTCAACTAGAAAAAAAAATTTTACGTTTAAATATAATTTAAATTTTCTTTGTACTAATACTATGACTTCATCATTACATAGTATAAAACAAGGTCCCCTACCGCGTCTGTCTGTCTGTCTGTTCGCGATAAACTCAAAAACTACTGAACGGATTTTTGTGCGGTTTTCACCATTGGATAAAGTGATTCATGAGGAACGTTTTGGTATATAATTTGTCCCGGATTTTTTTATAATCAAGGCGGGACAACGTCTGCCGGGTCCGCTAGTCTTCTGATATTATGCATGCTGTGTTCACATATAAAAAGAGTTCCTGTCCATTTTTGTTCATAGAACTCAGTTTTGTGGAACTTAAATAAATAAATAAAATAAATTATATGATGTTTGTTAAACAAATGTTAATAATATTGTAACTTAAAAAATGTATGATTACGATCGAATCTCTTCCGCTACACCACCATATATAAAACTATAAAACCGTCATGTCTGTATATTGAAAATATTTGCTAAAACTGTGTTTAATTCATTTATTGACGGAAAATTGTAGGACCGACTGTTATAGATATCTCATAGATACATTAATTTAGTTGAAAATCTATCACGAAAGGTTTTTTGATTTTTCTTTTTGTTTTATTCGCGACTAGCTTTTCCCGCGACTTCGCCCACGTGGAATAGTGACGTTGGGCTAACGCTAACGCGCAGTGAAAATTCTGAAAAAGAAAAAAACGATTTTGAAACATTCTTCATTGGTGCTCTGCTGCTATTGGTCTTAGCGTGATGGTATATAGCGTATAGCCATCCTCGATAAATGAGCTAATAGTGAACGAATTTTGAGAAATCGGACCAACAGTTCATGAGATTAGCACGTTCAACCAAAAAAACAAACAAATCCTCTAGCTTTATAATATTAGTATACTAGCAGGCCCGGCAGACGTTGTCCCGCCCTGATTATAAAAAAATCCTGGATAAATTATATACCAAAACGTTCCTCGTGAATCACTTTATCCACTGGTGAAAACCACTTGAAAATCCGTTCACTAGTTTTTGAGTTTATCGCGAACACACAGACAGACAGACACGGTATGGGACTTTATTTTATACTATGTAATGATATGGCATCTTTTTATACGAATTTCAATGTCACTACGGTCTTCTCCAAGTCCCAGGCTATTTATAATAAATTTCTTTACGATCTGTTCAACAGTTTGCCCGTGAAAAATGTAACAAACAGAAGTACAATTCGCGTTAATTCTATTAAGAGTGGATTGGAAACTATCGTCCTATGTAACCGCTCGGGTCTTCGGTCTGTGTTGATATGAGTGAATACGTATAAATATCAAGCTAATTTGCTCCAGTTTCCAAAATAAAGTGGCTGGAGTCTTGTTGCGAGCTTACAGCATTTAAACGTTCAATATATTATCTCGATGTACGTGAATGTTGATTAATATGTTAGAATCTCTCTCTTTAAGAATTTGAAACATTAAATGCGTATTTTCTTTCCATTTTTTATGTCTGATTCTGTTTGCGAAACACATTGAATTTTATCTCAAATAGCAGTTATTTATCTTAGTAAATTTATAAAAGAAATATTCGGAATGTAAATACATATTTAAAAACAATAAATGTAAAAAAAATTGGAGGCAGTCATAAGGACTGTTGATAGAAGTGAAAATTCAAAACAATGGAATAACTATTTTCCTTAAATTTTTACTCAATTATAATTTGAATTATTTAAATTTATATATATATATATATATATATATTGAAATTATTATCATTAATCCGGTTTTATTATCTGCTGCAAAAGCTCAATACAAATATTTAATGTTACATGTACACAAACCGCAATACGTCACGAACATGTCGATGTCATCGGTAACGCGAACCCATAAGTTTTTCCCCTACCAAAAAACGCTCAACGTGGCTACAGAAGTTTTCACTTCAGAACTCACTTATCTTGTTAAAATTACAGTATATAAAGTCACGCTCGATGTCAAAGTTGGCAAGTCAGGTTTTATTAAAAATGAGTTAAGAAAACAATAAACAACAAAACAGTTTTTTTTATTTTTTGTATTTATTTGCATACAATTTGTAATTTTTAAACTACAATTCGTATCGCATTTTAAAACATCGTTTATCATTATCAAGAGGATAAACAAAAACTCCTGAGCAGAAGTTATTATTATATACCCCATTCTACACAAATATAATGAAATTGAATCTAATTTAATGAACTTTCATATGTTAAAATCTACCGAGCCACTTATGCTACAGAGAATTTCATACATAATAGGTATTTACCTATGAAATTGCCGTTCTGCAGTACTGGCTATTTCAAATCAAAATAATTTTTGTTTGGCTAAGAATTCTAATTTCAAATTAATTTTATTTTAAAAACATGGAATTCTTTTTCCAAAAGTAGTCATTTGTTTATTGATTAGTGTTACATTTTCATCGCATTTCAATCTTTTTTATCATTATGGATACGTTAAAAATTCGAGTAATTATGGAATATGAGTACCGTCGTGGCAGCAACGCGGCACAAGCGGCACGCAACATCAACGACGTTTACGGAACTAACACTACAAACCAACGCACCACCTGTTATTGGTTTGCTCGCTTCCGTTGTGGGAATTTCGACCTAAAAAATGAACCTCGCGGTCGTCCGAAGACTTTAGTCGACAATGACGAATTAAAGGCGATTGTGGAAGCGGATGATACATAATCTACGGCTGAATTAGCAGCAGCTTTCGACGTTAGCGTCAAAACAATATTGGTCCATTTGCGTCAAATTGGCAAGGTAAAAAAGCTTGACAAATGGGTGCTCCACGAACTCAATGACCGCCAGCGCGAAGTACGCGTCGAGACGTGCCTTGCACTGCTCAACAGACACACAAATGTAGGAATTTTGAACCGCATTCTTACCTGCGATGAAAAATGGATTCTGTTTGATAACCGCAAGCGCTCAGAAAGTTGGTTGGATCCTGGTTAAGCACCTAAACAATGCCCTAAACGAAAACTTACCCCCAGAAAAGTGATGGTCACTGTTTGGTGGTCTAGCGCCGGTGTGATTCATTACAGCTTCTTACCAAACGGGGTGAGCATTACTGCAGATGTGTACTGTGAAGAACTGAACACAATGATGGAGAAGCTGGCACATCTCCAACCAGCATTGGTCAATCGCTAGTCTCCGCTGCTCCTGCACGACAATGCGCGACCTCATACTGCACAGCAGACGGTCTTCAAGTTGTAAGAACTGGGGTTGGAAGTTCTCCTTCATCCGCCCTACTCACCAGACTTTGCGCCTACAGACTACTACTTTTTCCAGAATATGATAACTCCTTGGCGGGAAAAAAATTCAATACCCGAGAGGCAGTACAAAATGCCTTTGAAGAATTTGTTGCCTCCCGTCCAGCAGATTTCTTTAAGAAGGGCATCAATAAACTGCCACTGCGTTGGCAAAGATGCATTGATTGCATGGGTGATTACTTCGATTAATACAAATAAAAAATACATGAAGAAAATTCGTTTAAATTTTTTCATACAAAACGGCAATTTCATAGGTAAAGACCTAATAATATAAGCATACATACATCAATACATATATTCGAAAAATATTACGCTACTTATTCGCTACTGAATAAAACTATCATCCCCGCAAAAACTTATTCGTTAGCAGTCTTTACTTAAATGCGATAAAAATCCTGATATATAGTTTATATCGTTTTGGTGATCGAGTGGTTAGACCGATGAGACGTGAACTAGATGTTCGTAAACTTGAATCCCGACACGTACCAACGATTTTTTTAACACATGTACATTTTTAATTTAAATTGGTAACATTATCGACTGATGGTGAAGCTGAACATAGTGAGAAAATCTGAATCTGAGAAATGTTCCTGTTGTACCACCGTATGTGTCGTCAATACGTCGTGTACTGGCGTGGTGATTATGCCCATACTTTCCTTCGGGAAGAGGCCTATGGCCCTGCAAATGTATTTGTTAAATGTATTCTAAAATAACTTTAGGAAAACCTTTAATAATTATACACTCACAATATCAATTACCAAAGACATATTCGTAGCTCATGACAATGCAAAAACCGAAGTCGTTCCATTTGACATTTTCTAATATCATCATTACATAGTATAAAACAAAGTTCTCTACCGCGTCTGTCTGTCTGTCTGTTCGCGATAAACTCAAAAACTACTGAACGGATCTTCATGCGGTTTTAACCAATGGATAAAGTGATTCATGAGGAAGGTTTTAGTATATAATTTGTCAAGATTTTTTTTATATTCAGAACGGGACAACGTCTGCCGGGTCCGCTAGTATTTTATAACGCGCAGTGAGAGTTGCAGTAAAAAGGTTACTAGCACGTAAACATGAGAATGGAATTCCTACATAACAATAATTTTCAGTATACTGAATTAAAATTACTTTAAAAAAACTGACACTAAAAAAATCACTAGAATGTTCTAGTGTAATTCTTAGTTGGGTATTTAATTTAAAATGGACTATTTTAGAAATCTGTTTTCCAATAACAAGAATTTTCCAAGTTATAAACTACGATGGTCTGAGGAAGAAACATTGCGTGTATCAGTGTGTCCACATGGAGGAAGTAAATCTTCTTTGGCTTATATATATTAAATTATACACCTATATATGAGAATACTCTATATGAGATATGCTATATATCAGGAGTGGCCAACAAGTCGATCGCGATCGACCGGTCGATCGCGCGACCAATTTTGGTCGATCACTCGCAAGTTCTATGAGGGGACGAAATCAATGCCAAATGTTTCTAGTACTTGATGCAGGAATGAACATGTACGCAGCTCATGCTTCGAGCAGGGAGACGTTTGCAGCCGTTGCATGTCCCATGCGCATATTGTTCTTTACCTGCGCTTCTCACAAATGTGACCGTGAACAGAGCATGCCGAATACAAAAAATTATTCACTCGCCGTGCAAACGCAACGCGTGAACTAATGTAGAATTGTAGAAACTGAACTGTGAAAATGTAAGTGTCTTTTCTCTATGTATTAAATTAAATTATACCTTTTCTTATCTATCATATTTACTTGATTCGTAAGTGTTCTCAGTAACAGATTTTTAAACCACGGTCATTAGCGGTGTTAATGGTACGACTTTCCACTGACGCCCGTCGAATTGAGGGTTGGGATTGGGGTGGGGGGCAGAAGGGGGATTAATGTATGTTGCTTGTTGTATGTTTAAATCATGGAACTCGAAAGAGTGCACGTCGGTATAAAAGCACATTGTATAAACGTCCCCCTTCTTACCTAAGAAATAGGTGGATCGCGACACAATTTGAAAATAAAAAGTAGATTTTATGCGTACAAAAGTTGGCCACACCTGCTATATATGAGAAACTATACGAAGTCCCGTAATATATATACTTAACTATAGGTACATTTACTCATTTTGGTTTTATAGTCCGGTGAAACTGTAAAGGCCTGTCAGGCCAATAGCGGAGTCCGTTCGAAATAAAAAAAAAATCATTTTGGTATAATACCAGACCTTACGTTTAATGCGTAACGCGTAACGAAAATTTTCCCTACCATCCCATAAGAACTTCCACTTCAAAAACCTCCTCCTCTTTCGGTTAATAATTAAATATATTTGTAACACATCCGGTGTTTTCTTAACCCACTTATCTTCTAATAGTATTTGACAGATAATTCCAAAAAATAAATAAACCAAACCTTCAAGTTCACTACCCGCATATAGATGTTTATTAAAAAAATATAAACAGCTAATGTTTGTTCGTAGTCATGTTATCATTTTGAAATAATATTTTAACTCGCGATTTTGTTTATGATACATATCTCTCACCACTTTAGACGAGGAATCTACGTTCATTACAGAATTTACTGCGCAACAAGATCAAAAGCGAGATGGTATGAAAATAACGACATTCGCGCTATGATATGTCGAATGATCTACGAATAAACTGAAAATTGGACACTGAGAGTCCTTGTATTTATTAATTAAGTATGACTAGCTCTTGCTTGCTGCTTCACTCGCATTAATATAGTGAATCCGCGAGGAAAAGCTGTTTTTATTTATTTATTTATTTACATATTATGCGTTAAATACGCAATGGCGGACTTAATGCCTAAGGCATTCTCCGTTTTTATACACGTAAAAAAAGTTGAGGCAGTCATAAGGACTGCCGACAGAAGTAAGGCTCATAAAAATGATATATCTGTGTTCTCTCTTCAATTTATAATTAATTATGGTATGAATTATTTAAATTTAATTTATTAATTATTGAAAATATAAACATTAGTCTGGTTTTGACATCTATTGGCACTCCGAACAATAATAATATACCTTTTTATACAGTGTATTAATTAATCAAATATATGATGGACTGCAGAATTTCAATACAAAACATCGATATTACTTGTACACAGGTCGCTATACTATGCGTCGCCAGTCTGACGCAAACCGTGCAAACGCAATACGCTCGGGAGCGCTTTACTAGCATGTCATGACGCGAAATCATAACTTTATCTCCTGGCAGAAATACCGCTGAACTCGCCTAGAGAAGTTTTCGGTTCAAAAAATCGTTGTACGACAGATTTCAGTAGAGAAATCGAAACAAATATTATCTGTTATTATTATGTACAAATTGTTTTGTCTAACGATTAATAACAAGTGTGAGTTTTGGCTCCTTTGCCAAGAATCAAAGAAAAATTTTAAGAAAATAAAAACTCGACACTTGATTTCCGTCGTCATTTTTAATAATTATAAATTTAACTAATCTCATGGTTAGTTTTGTGGTTACCGTTTTCTATTTCATAGTCTTTATTGAAGACTGAAGCTCCGTCCGCGATTATAAGCCGCACAATTTTGTAAGCGGTAGAGCTACGCTAAAGCTATTACTGGTTTCAGCATGAATGGGTCAGCTCGCCCGGGGTACTACCACCCGACCCACAGAAACATCGACATGAAGTAACAGTCCTTGCATTGTTGCGTTTCGTTCGGTCAGTGAGAGCGCCGGAGACCCACCTCCACTTCCCTCCCCCTCTCCCCTCTCCTCCGCATTCATCCAAACACAGGCTGGCAACGTAGTTGCGACTCCCCTGGCGTTGCTAATGTCTATGGACGGTAGCGATCACATAACATTAGGCGACCCGCCTGTTCGTTTGCCTCCCATGAGATAAAAAAAGAAAACTTTTGGACCACTCTGGATATTGATGCGCGGAACACAAATTTATGTATCAAGGGGGGGGTCCCCCTAAAATCCTAATCCCCACCCCCTCCGCCATTTATCTCCTTCTCGATCCCCACCCCACAAAATTTCTCAAAATCGTCCATCTTTAGGAGGAGTTCAGTCACATACACACGCACACAAGAAATATATATATTAAGATACGCATTATATTATATGCGTAACATCGAGACCATTTAAAGATAGATAAATACCAATAATTGTAGATTCCTGTAATATTATAAATTTAAAGATGTTTGGTGTAACTAGAATAGACGAGATTAAGAATAAGTATACAAGAGGAAGTTGGAAAATAGCACCAGTGATAGAGAAGTTGCCTTTGAAACTCACGGTCAAGGTCTATAAAACTATAGTAAGAGCAGTCGTGGTATATGTATCCGCGTGGGGAGATTTTAATAAGAAAAGATTAATATGGCAGAGATGCGAATGTTAAGGTGGGTGTGGGAATAACAGATATAAAGTATAGGTGTAATACCTTTGAAACTCAAGGGGAAGGTCTATAAAACAACAATAAGACCAGTCGTGTTATATAAATAGGCTACGAAAGATATATTAATAAGAAAAGATTACATATGGCAGAGATGCGAATGTTAAGGTGGATGTGTGGTGTAACTAGAATGGATAAAATTAAGAATGAGTATGCCAGAGGAAGTTTGAAAGTAGCAACGGTAAAAGAGAAGTTGAGGAGTAATAGATTAACATAGTTCGGGCATATTATGAGAAGATATTAAAGTCATGTAACTAGAAAAGTTTTGAGTATGAAGGTGGAGGGATATAAAAGTAAAGGAAGACCGAATAAGGTATGGATGGATTGAGCGAAAAATGATGTGTCTTTACAAGGTGTGAACACTGAGATGACATCTAACAGGGGAGAGTGGAAGAGGAAAACATGTCGTGTCGACTCTACTTAGGTGGGATAAGGGTAAAAAGAGTAAGAAGAATCAATTATATAGTTATAAACAGACTCACATTCCCATTTATGATATCAGTAAGGATTGTGGAAAAACACACGACATATATTATTCAATGCTATATTTGTTTCTAGAAAAACAAACTGTTATTTATACTGCAACGAGGCACAAGTATTTAGAACACGCTTCAAGACTGTCGAATAAATTGTTCTTAACTGTGGTAACAAATTGTTTGACGTTTGCAATTTACACGTGTTTTTTTTTATTATTTGAATTTATTTATATAGAGCGACAGTTGAGTGTAAACGCATTCAAAAGATACGGTTTCCTTGAGGTGATAATTCATGAATACACATGATATATAAACCTGGAGTAAAAGATAAAAAAAATGTTTTATCTGTTTTATTATTTTATATTTGGCGTTCAATCTTCTACATTATTACTGCTATTGTCGACTAGGTAATGATATTATAAGTGTCTTGTGATAATTCCAATGTTCTAACACGATGGTGGCTCTCTTGTTAAAACTTTCCAGAAAGATTTTGTGACATCTCCGAATTCATGCTCCGTGGTATTAATTCCCATCCACTTCACTTGTACAAACAGAACTATATTACGTAAAATACCACTAACGCTACAAAATATAGAGTCAAATAACACATGATTATGAATTATTATTACATAGTATAAAACAAAGTCCTCTGCCACGTCTGTCTGTACGCGATAAACTCAAAACTACAAAAACAACTAGATACTTAAATTGATCCATGAGGAAGGTTCAGGTATATAATTAACCAAGGTTTTTTTTTATTATCAGGCCGGGACAACGTCCGTCGGACCCGCTAGTGGAACATAAAATCCACTACAGTATAGATTAAGACCCCGCCAAAAACCCCGTTTGACCGCGTTAATCTCTGAAATGAATGATCAGATTTTTCAATGTTATAACTTAATTGGTTGCTGTACGCGATATTGTCTGTGTTGTTTATAGTTTTATGTACAATGAAAACATAAAAATAATTTCTTGAAAAGAAAAATGTACGTTGCTTACAACATTTCTTTGCATTACTTACCGTCTTGTGCACATGTACCACACCGCTAACCCACTTCCTCAAGGCAAGAAAATACACATGGCAAAACATGTAGTGCTTACAAAAACCCTAGTTTATTAAAACTTTAACAACTTGACGACATAAGATTAAAAAAAAACCATTTGAATTTTTTTTACAATAACAAATTATGTGATCATCATCTTTTTAAGACACGCACTGCGAGGCCAAGGTCTTTCCCGAAGGAAGACATGATAACGTCTTATAAATCAATGAACGCAGCCACACCATGTAGGTATTGTCGATTTCAAATTCTGAGAAATCCTATATTTTTACCATATACTTGTAGTTAAGTACATATACTTGTAGTTAAGAGAATATTTGTCAGGTTCAGGTTTCCTCACGATGTTCTCCTTCACAGTCAGCCGGTAGTGTTACCAATTTAAATTAGTAAATGCATGAGAATTCCGAAAAATTCGTTGGTGCATTCTGGGGTTCGTACCTTTGGACATCGGATTGATATTTCACCGGTAAGAACACTAGACCACTACGACTTTAGTTATGTGATGTGAAATTATAATTAAACAAAAATGGTACATATTTAAAAGCATGATCCGTCAATTTAAGATCATCATCATCTCAAAAAATTAATAAATCAATAAATACTACAGAACAATGTCCTCCGCCGCGTCTTTCTGTCTGTTCGCGATAAAATCAAACCTACTGAGAGGATTTCATTAGCAGATAGAGTGTTTCACGAGGAAGGTTTAGGTATATAATTATAATCTGTCAAGATTTTTGTAAATTGATTGGAATATAACAATAATTGTTGAAAGTGTCGGAAAAAGTCAAGCCGCCTCTGAGCTTTCGTCGAAAACGCTGACTAATCCCTTTGATATATAACAAAACAATTGAAATAGTAAACAAAACCCACGAAGTTGCGGGAATCAGCTAGTCAATAATATAATTAACATCCGCAGAAATGACATACACTAATAAATATGTCGAATAAATCAATATAATGTAAACATAATAATGGTGTTTGTTAGTACAGGCGTCGATCCAGGTGAATAATATTTCCGTTTGAGTCAAACTAGTGTTTTGCAGCGGCGTTGTCCGTGATTTTATTATGAGCTTTAATTTATTTCGAAATATCTAATGTTGATACTGGTAACGCCTCATGCGAATACGCAGAGGAACTACAATTGACAGCAAACAAAATCATATTAATATCTCTGTGGTACTTACTTATTGCACAGTATCCTTGTTTTCTTGACATTGGCGAAATTACCTACAAAGGCATATGACATACCGAAAGAAGACCTTAGTTGTTATGCGACGATTTTCAATTTTCGATAGCAACCAGTTTTTAATAATATCACTATATATTATAAAACAAGTCCTCTGCTATCTGTCTATATGTTCGCAATAAGCTCAAACGGAGTTTCATGCGGTTTTCACCAGTAGATAAAGTGATTCACGAGGAAGGTTTAGGTGTATATAGGTAATTTGTCAAGGTTTTTTTTATTACATATTAGGGCGGGATAGCGTCCCCGGAGCGTACCTAATAAAGTAATTGGTGCCAGCGAATTCATTCTGAAAAAAATAATTTTGTTATGTCATAAGAAATACATTTTTAACTGAATAAACTGTTATTACTCTTTAATTCCTTTTCTTGGCATAATTAAATATAACCAAGAATACCTAAAAACTTCTATAGACTCATCAAAATAGATGCAGACGTTTTAGAAATTAGTCAATACAAGTAACAATAACTTGATTTTTACTTATATTTATGGTTAATATAAATTTTAAGATCGAGGGTAGAAAATGTTCTATCATAATGAATAGTTGACATGGTAAAACTCTAGGCATCACTTGTTTTAGAATATGAGGTAATTTACTATTAAATTACTAATTTCCTTTTAAAAACGTATGTTTACTTCTCTTTTTACCCATTTTTTTCATACAAAATTTGTCCCAAAAATTACAAACATAACGAAAATAGTATTAGCGAAGTAGAGGTACCCGTTCTGAAGTGTTGCACTTACATACATTCGTCAATTGTAAATTTGTGTGTATATCTTCGTCTTCTTCTTCTATAAGTACCAGCTGAAAGGTTAAACACTCGCAGCATTCTAGGATATGACACTTCATGGTCACATTTAAAATATAAAATAATAATATCAAAACAAATACTAATAAACAACCAAGAAAACCTAAGTTAAAGTTTGTTCTCAGACTTCCAAAAGTATAAACACAATCATAATAAACCTAGGTGCAATGACCGGTGGCAAAAGCTGCAGTGGGCGAGCCGGAGTTAATAACTTTCGATAATAAAACGGACAATAAACTTTTTGTTTTGTTCCTGACGTTCTCACGTTCCCTTTAATGTGAAAGTGAAATCACCCGACTGTTTTTGTATTTTTTTTTAGATAATTAGGTCAAATATTAAGCAACTATTTTTTTAGCTGATTTAAAACGAGAATCGAGTGCAGAGTATCCTCCACAAATATTTCTAGGTACTGTCTAAACATTCAGCCTGTATATTGGAGCAATTAATTCTTACCATACAATCTTTTGTATTTGACATAACTAGTTGCCAATTACCTTAATATATAAAAATCCAATGTCATGATGTTTGTCCACGATGAACGTTGGCATATATGCATAAATTTAGTTCAACTTGAGAGATAGGATAATTTATATTTCGATTAATGGTCTCAATAATTTTAATTACAAGAGTAAGATCACGTCAAGTGGACCCCCCTTTTCCCACTTGATCATGAAATTAAAATTAATATATTTCAAAATGAAGTAGTCACTATCAATAATGATACCCTAAAACGGTTTTTTTTTTAATTTTCATTTTTATAACATTTTTTTTTGATAATCAAAATTTTGGACACTTTTAATTAAAAAATAGATTACAGAGAAACCGTAAAAGATATTTCAATGAAATTATCAGGATTTGTAGTTTATTATTTACATTATTTTTCATTGCAAAAACTTATTAGTATTTATTAACACTGGTTGACGTTTAGGCAGTGTCTACAGCGCGCGCCTGTTCGCTGTACTGATAGTGCTTGCCGCTCTGGGATAAATAAATTCATATTGTTTAAACTAATGGCGGGCAGTGAAATTTTCTTTCAAAATATTAAACTTTAATGTATATTGTATGCTCATGAAAACTATTTTTTTCATAATTTGAGGGAGAAGTCATTACAATTTTCATTTGTTTCTTTAAAAGTTTATTAACAACATGTTAATAAATAAATAATTTCAAATTGTTGATTATTTATTAAACTGTAAATAATAAACTAAAAATCCTGAAAATTTCATTGAAATATCTTTTACGGTTTCTCTGTAATTTATTTTTTAATTAAAAGTCTCCAAAATTTTCTTTATCAAAAAAATTGTTATAAAAATGAAAATTTGAAAAAACCGTTTTAGGGTATCATTATCGATAGTGACTACTTTATATTGAAATATATTAATTTTAATTCCATGATAGAGTAGGAAAAGGGAGGGCCTCTTGACGTGATCTTACTCACAAAGTAAATGATTGCCAATGTTGATTATTATTATAAATTGTACGTTTCATCAGTTTCGAGCAGATGGCGCTTTAAATTAATTTGTTGGCAGAAAATTGTCGTACCGACTGTTATAGATAACTCAAAGATGGCGCCACGTTTTAATTTTGAGTATCTTATTCAACTCCAGCTTATTTTATAGTGCACGTGTTCTGTTAATCTATTTACTACGTAACCTCGCTTTTTCTGTATCAAGTTTTTAGGCAGACTCAATACCCTATACCAAATGCTATATCATAATTTTCATTCAACATGTTATAACTAAGCTACAGCAACGCGTGGCCGGATAAGCTAGTTTATATATATATTTACTGGGCGAATATATAAAGAGCTGTTTAGATATATATCGCAGCAATTGATGTCGTCGGTAGCGTAGAGCATGTGGCTATGATATATTAAACTCCTGACAAATGTTGCGTCTAAAATGAGACATTCCTACCCGCACATCAAAGTGTACGAATCGTCCGGAAATACGTTATTGTCCATTAAAATACCGTCGGTAAAAATAAACTATGAAAGTTGAAAAAACAATTCGCACTCTCGTGGTCTCTCTGGTCACTAAAGTATCTCCTCCACGACTGTGAAATTCTTTAGTCGATGACGTCATTGCGTTTATGAACCACAGATAAACAATAAATTGTTGTTACCTTAAAAATATAACACTAACATACCTAGAGAAACATACAGGCTGTATTAATATTAAACAAAATAAATGAAATAATTTTTAAACGGCGCCTTTGTCATATACAATAGAACCTCGGTAAATCGAACTTTAAGGCAGAACTGAAAATAAACCAATTTAAAAGAAAACAGAGTGTGTCGTGAAAACCCACGATAGAAGTGAAACCTACAGAGAAACATTTTAATTAAAAATAAAACATGAAGTCAACGTCAACCGTGTTCCCAACCGGTCACCTGTCCAAGTACTGACCGCACCCGACGTTGCTTAACTTCGATGATCGGACGAGAACTGGTGTTTTCAACGATCTACCCGACACAGTGTTTACCCCCACTACTTTTTCTTAGACAAAAAAGTTGCCGATCAAAATTTCCAAGCCATCCCATAAGCAATATCACTTCAGTTATATTTCTAAAGGGTCTATACTCAACATAGATTTTGTATGTATTTCAGCTTATAGAAGTTTGATGCTATGCTACCTAATTTTGGATTTCAAAAGTGAAAAAATAAAAATTCTTATTACCGATGCGGTGTTTCAAGTAACAATGACTTCTAAGAAAGAATGTGGAGTCCTTGTAAATCTTTTTGGCCGCTCTGAATATAGGCTTAAGTTACGCGTAATATAGGCAAGAGTTTCATACAAAACAAAGTTAAATTACTGTTATAGGAATTTAAATTTGTATTTATTTATTCTTAAGTTGCCTCGATGTTATACATATAATATAACACGCAACTATCTTCAGAGCGGTCAAAAAGCTGACGACTGTTCATATTCTCGAAATGTTTCTTCAAGTACAAAACTTACCTTTTCTTGAGTTATACAGTCATTAGTATGTGGGCACTGAAACACTTGCAGGGAAATACTAATTATTTTTATTTATCAAAAAAATCAATCAGATTTCCAGAAAGTCAGATTTCAATCATTGAAGGTATTTGTGCTTAAAGTGGAGGTAATAAGTGTTTCGAACTATATTTCGACTTATCGAAGTTCGAATTACCGAGATTCTACTGTACTATGATTTTATAATATTTAATTTTATAATATTTTACAATTATTGTTATGATATAAACTATCGGCAATTAAACATTTTTGGGCTCTTATTTTTAAGTGAATATTTAAAACTTAAAACATTTTTAGGCCGTAAAAATAAAATACCCAGTATATTCACCACAACAAAGGAAAAAAATAATAATTAAACATAAAAAACTAGAATGAATCGTTCTCTTTTAAGATAAATATTATATAATAATAAAAAGAAATTATAATAAATGGCGTTTATGACCGGACTTTGGAATTCAATCGTCGGCGGAAACGAGAAAGATCTCGACTGGACAGAAGTGTCTACGTTTTATTTGGACAATAAGAAAAAATATTTCTCAGTGTCGGAAATCGATCAGGAAGCCGTCCCGATTGTTTTCTCTGAGGGACATAAGATATCGTTCAACAAAGCAGCCTTCGGTTACAACTTCACACCTATCAACTTCATAACTATATATCACATCGATACAAGAAAAGGTTTGTATTTATTTTTAATAAATACTCATTTATTTATGCAATGTTTTTCACTTTATTACAATCCGTTAAGATCTAAAATATGTGTTAAATTTTTCGAAAAAAAAATCAATACATTTTGGTAAAATAATTACAGAACACCTGTACATAAAAATCGACGACTTACGTTTCGATGCAGTTCAAAGGGGAAAACAGATACAAATCGTATATATTAGAAAGATATAGTTTTCATTAAGTATTGAAATTGTTTGGTAATTAAAAAGTTAGTTAACGTTTTGTAATAATATATTTTACTTACTCGTAAATAGAGTGCTTTGTCTATTTCGTTTGAGGAAAGATTAAAGTTAAAAATTCGAATAGCACTATTCAAAAGTGGATAGGTACCCTTTCGACCCCGTTCAGGGCACATTCCGCTGAATAGCTTTTTAGATTTAATAATAGGGAAATCGTCATCAAATTGTGACATATGCATATAAACAAGCCCCAAACTAGCACTCGAAAATAAAATGAATGACTCATTAAGATCTGTGGGTTTATGTAATGCCATCCTTGCTTTCCCGACATCTGAGGAAGCAAGAATGCTTTACAGGCTGTTTATCTCTGGAATTAAAAACCAGTAAATTATTGATTATATTTATATTTTATTTTATTGGTAATCACCGGAGTGACATGGTCAATTTGTGACCAAGCCCCAATTATAAATAAAGAAGTGGGTACATATTTGTAATAGGATCTAAAAGAAAAGTGAAGTTCTATCTATACATCTGAATCTGAATCTGAAGTCTAATAAAGAGTAACAAAAATATATTCGCAACATGTTTTTATCATCATGTTTTCGAATATCCGATCCCGTGACGCAACTGACGCGTCAATGCGCTAAAAGTGTTCGAAAATTTGGGACAATTTATCAAATTTTTAACGACATTATTTTGGTCTGTTGTTAATATAAAAATTGTTGCACAGCCCGTTGGATATAATGAATAACTTCTGCCGGTAGTTTTGTTACTATTCGAAACTGGATTAAATTCTGTTAATGATGAATTATATGAACATGAGCTATCTGAGAATGATAACATTGTGTAAAAATTTTACGCAAGTCGCGTACATTCACTAATTTAATTCGGTAATACACTATCGGCTGAAGGTGAAGCAGAACATCGTGAGGAAACCTGAACCTGGGAAATGTTCTTGTAGCCCTACTGTATGTGGGAAAACATAAAATTGTGGATTTCTCACCGTTTGAAATCATCAATACGTCTTAGGCTAACGTAATTATCTTCATACCTTCCTTCGGGAAGAGGCCTATAGCCCCGCAATGGGCTTCTTATAGGATGATGACGTAAACCTTATCTCGCAAAATACCATTTTAAGCAATACACCTACGAGAGTATTCTGCCAGTTGTCCAAACATTTTTAGGCTTGGCATATTACAATTTCAGGGGCGTAGCTACCGTTGTTGAATGATGGTTGACCGTCGACGTGTATTCTAGTGAAAATACGAACATAATTGTAGTTCTTCTAGATTCTAGTGACTTAAGATGTGCCCTGGAAGTTATGATATACTTCAACAGTGGGAAGAACCCTCTAACACTTACGATAACAGATTTTGAAACCGAGAATAGTTATGCTACCGAATAATTTTCAACTGCATGGTTTCTTGAAAGAAGGAAAGATTACTCTATCACTCTATAAAAAAACGTTAGTTTTACTGCATCCTTGGACTTGTATCTAATTACTTAATACTTGATGGTAAGCTAAAGTACTTTGTGAAAATCGACACATAAAATAAATATAGAATGATATCGTTATAACCGTCGTTATTCAACATGCCGTTTATGTCGTAAAATATATGTAGTCACAAAGACAATAATGAAATCAATTAATTATATGAGTTACTCAGTGGTTGTAGTTTCTTTGTAGATTTCATTCTTTTGATTATCTTCTTATTCGCTTCGATGTCTAGGATAGAACTGTCTTCGGTCGCCCCAGGACGTGCTTATATACTTAATAAAAAGAGGGGTGGAAGTCTCAGGAAAGCTACCACAATAAATGTGTGATACGGATAATGCTTTATAGGAAAGGTAAAGGTTTGAGGCGCAATAGTTTAAAACAACTTCGTTTACTTAAAATATAAATATAATAATAAAGATTTCTGGAATGGTTCAGAAGTGTTAAAGAAGTAATATATATTTTGTACAATAGACTTTGAGGAAAACAATCACATACCGTCACTAATTATTCTGAGTAAACTTTAACTGTGAATTCAATAGTACGCCAGGCATTTATGTTTTTCATACATTTATTAACACATTTATTTGTGTATTCAACAAATCATTTGTTTTGTGTCCGTGTGTATAATATATTTGTTAATTATACGTTTATTTTGATCCCAACACAAACAAAGTGATTTTTTTTTTGCATGAGTCCTTATTTGTCTTCATTGTGGTGTACCGAAAATAAAATTCCTATGGTTTTGTTTAACCTAAAATTCGGGAATTTTTTCAAGCAGATGTCTCTCTTGTTGCATTATCTAAATTGATTATATCTCTTTTTAGCGGAAGTTAGAATGCCGAGCGGACTCATTGATCAGCCTGTCATCGAAGACAACAGAGACGGTACCGTCAGCATCAAGTATGATCCTCGTGAAGAAGGTGTCCACGAGTTGTACGTTAAATATAATGGAGAACATGTCCAGGGTAAGCTTTTTATTATGTACTGTATTTTCTAGATAATATGTAATAGCCTCACATCGCTCGATTATCAGTTATTTGGTTGAAGAAGGTGGTACTTTGCGGAAAGCCATAATTAAATATTATAGTGGATGGTACTTTGCACTTCCGTTTGGAATTTGATTGTGGCAGATTGGAGGCCAATTAATTCCAGGCGGAAGCGCATAGTTACGTCGATCATCACGGTCATTAATCTATATCTGATCTCTGATAGAATTAGGATTCCTACGCATAGACCTAGTAATCTATTAAAAGACTTTGACTCTCTGAAAATGTAACTTCGGTCTAGCTAGAGAATAATATCATGATCAAGGACTTTCAGGAAATATTGCGTTGTTTGTAACTTTCTCATTGCGTTAATATTTCTAACTCTTATACAATTCCTGTTACTGTTTTAGTGTCTTTATTATGTTAAGCTTACTTTTAAGTAGTAAGTCCCATTTGGTTTTTATTTATATTGCTTAGTATACCTGTATTATTGTGGTCAGTCTTTCAGTACTCAAACAACTGTATCTAAATTAACAAGCATATCTATATAATCATTTCCATAGTTCACTCTCAATTAGCCTTTCTTTATGTGAGTATTTAATTTATTCGATTTCAGGTTCTCCGTACAAGTTCCACGTGGACTCCATATCTTCGGGTTACGTGACAGCCTACGGTCCAGGCTTGACTAGTGGAGTGAGCGGCGAGCCCAGCCAATTTACCATCAGCACTAAGGGTGCTGGAGCTGGAGGCCTGTCTATGGCAGTGGAAGGACCTAGCAAAGCTGAAGTAATTCTCTTATATTTATTTACCGATTTCAATCCAATTTGTATATTTATATCTTATAATCTATACACAATTAGAGCTTAGGACTCTTGCAGTGCGTGCAATCAAAAGGTCTATTCATTCCATTGTATTTGCAATTTTTAATACATAAAAAGCGTCTAATAGTTTGTAAAAACTTATATTTCTCAGTAAATGATTTAGGCTAAAGTAGCAATGATTGAATAAAAACTACAAAGTTTTCTCAAGTAATACGTACTTCCAGAATTGCTACACAAATAAGTTTTGTTGCAAAGTTTCAAGAGCTATTCGAGAGAGCTTGTATATGCCTTAATGAATTGTAAAAAAATGGTAGGTATACCCGTGATAATTGCTTTCGTGATTGAATAAATACCTCAGTAATAATTAATGGATACACTTACAGATAACATGTCACGACAACAAAGACGGAACTGTTTCAGTATCTTACCTCCCGACTGCTCCCGGGGAGTATAAGGTTACTGTTAGATTTGGCGATAAGCACATCAAAGGTTCACCATTTTTGGCAAAGGTACGTTACGAATCATTTTAAATACTTAAAATACCTAACTAGTTTGTAGGGTTCTTAGCATTAAACGATTTATATTGCTATAACATCCCAGATTTGTATCGAAAAACTGGTCTTTGATTATAAGTTGATGATTACTGTTATCTTCTTTATCCTTTAATCGCTGACTGATTGATACATATTTCCAATAACTTCCTTTAAGCCACAATAGTGCAACACAAGCAATACTGCTTTGTGATTTAATTAAAGCTATACCATAAATTATAAGCTGAGTAGTATCTACAATCAATCATTAAACTGATCACAGATGTTTGAATTTGAGCAGATTTATACTGCATTAGCCTAGGTATTGAAATGTCAAGCTATACATAAATATTATTATACAGGAAGTTTTGGTAAAATCCTGATACAAGTAAATAATCTTTAGGAAATTATTCCAGAAACAAGTTGATGTCCTGTACAAAAAATTTAAATGTTGAAAATCTAGGTCACTGGAGAAGGTCGTAAGAGGAACCAGATCTCAGTGGGTAGCTGCAGCGAAGTGACACTTCCGGGCAAGATCACTGACAATGACATTCGTAGTCTCAACGCTTCTATCCAGGTATTGGTTACATTCCGTATGCTTTTTCTTGATCCTAACGTTCTTACATTTGAAAATCGACTTTAAATTGTATGTTAATTGAAGTCTTTTGCTATCAGTAGTTGATGGCCGTTGTTCGGATTATCTAAAATCATCATCATTTTTTATCTAGTGCTAACTAAAACGAGATCATGCATTAACATTTTGCCTTTGGCGGACTAAGAAGATCTTCATGAAGACTACGAAGATCAAGAATGCTTATTAAGTGATACTCCTGGTCAACGTTATTCAATTGTATAAAAAAACTAATATAAAATTCTTCACCTCAGGCTCCGTCTGGTCTCGAAGAGCCATGCTTCCTAAAACGCCTTCCATCAGGCAACATCGGCATCAGTTTCACGCCACGTGAGGCAGGTCAGCACATCGTATCCGTTAAGAAAATGGGTGTACATATCCAGAACTCACCCTTCAATATCACGGTTCAAACTCAAGAAGTTGGTGACGCTAAGAAAGTTAAGGTAAGAGATATTGAAATTAAATAAGCCTGTTCGGTATTTGATATGAAAGAGGAAAAAGAAAATGTTTTTATTGTTAGAACACATCACAGTAAAATAAATAAAAAAACATACATGTGCTTAAGTAAAAATGTCCAACAACAATATTTCGATTCGGTTGCATGCTATAGTAACAAAAATATTACATAACTAATAAATTATAAAAGCAAAAGAATAAAAACATCGAATTAAATATGCAACAATGTAGTGACATAATATAGATAAGTAACAATCAAAACACAAATACTACAAGGCAGGGTGATGTAAAAATTGGTACACATATTGATATGTGTATGATATTAGCATATAATATTGTAGGAGCCTAGACTGATTCGGTGAGCGTGATAATAAAACTTAGAGCACGTAAAATAGATTGTATTATATTTGACTTCATATGTGACTTTTATAGTTACAAGAGATCTTTCATTTGTTTGACTGACATATTCTATATACAGAAAGTTTGAGAGTGTGCTAAGAACCGCATCGAAAGAGAGCCGTTGATGAGTAGTATGAAAAGTAGCTGCCAGAACATGGGTATTTGTCAAGGCATCTTGGCTGAACCCTGTTCGGGTGAAGCTAAGATGCTGTATGATCTGGTAACGATACCTCATTAGCGACTTTCATGATAGAGCTAGAAAGATTGGGGAACAATGGGGCTGATATGTTCAGTGGAATAAAATCCCTAAAAAATATATATATAAAAAAAAGTTAGTACATTTCCGCCAGTTTGCGTAAAGATGACATTCACAGAGGTATAATAGTTTAAATGTCTGACCTTTAGGTAGCAGGTGGAGCACTAAAGGAAGGCAAGACACACAGTGAGAATACTTTCAGTGTTGACACCAGAAACGCTGGATATGGTGGTCTCTCACTCTCCATAGAAGGTACTAATTTTGGTCTTAGTTTTAACCATATTTTGTACTAAAATGTTTAGTGAATTCAATTTAGCAGATATTTTTTCTAGTATGGTATTACCAAAGAGTTTTGATAGTTTTTTATCAAGTCATCTCGATCTTGAATTGAAATGAAAATTTGTTTAGGTCCCAGCAAGGCTGAAATCCAATGCGCTGATAGCAAAGACGGCGTCTTGGCCATCAGCTACAAACCCACTGAACCCGGATACTACATTATCAACCTGAAATTCGCTGATCATCATGTGGAAGGTTCTCCATTTACTGTCAAGGTAGGGACACCTTTTATTTCTTTTGGTTCTCATATTAATGTAGTTTTGAGACGACTGGGAAATAAATCACATATAACCTTCGTATTTCCTAAGATTATTACCTAATTTATTCGTCTTTATGGTATTAATGGTATGCCCCTTAATAGTCCTAAAATGTTTATTAAGCCTGTAGATTAAGCCAGTGTCCACAGAGAAAATATATAAAAATTTCCTTGGTCAATTTTGCTGTTATAATACATCAAATACTTCCATGCTTTTTTTTTAAAGTGTAACAAAGATAGATAGAATCTTCTCGATAGCCGTGAAACTGAGCAATGCTCGTAAAAACGTTCCAGAAAATTAAGACAATTCTGTGTAATAACGATATCTATGTTACGATTCTTAAAAAAACTGTTAGAACAATTCTCATATTCATCACGAGAAAATCTTCAGAAAGGTTTTAGTGTTTGTACAAATTATGATTACAAAGAAATCCACTATCAAGGTTACTGGCGAAGGCAGCAACAGACAGAGGGAGAAGATTCAGAGGCAGCGTGACCCTGCACCTTTGACCGAAGTCGGTACCAACTGCAAACTGACTTTTAAGATGCCTGGTAAGTTAATCTGAGGTTATAGGGCTATTACAGCGGACACAGTTAAAAATCTTGTCAGTCAAGGACTTTTGATAATAGGCAGTACAACACATCCTATATTTTAGTGGTTCTAAAAGATTTTGATGTTTATCTATTGGCATCAAGTATTTTGTTGATATGTACTCACACACCGAAAAAATCGTGGTTTCATCAATGGCAATGGCATTCAAGTAGTTAGAGTTAAGTTGGAATCTTTGCGAATAAGCCGGAACTTTCAGTTAAGGAAAACATCATGGTAGAACCATAACATGGTGTTAGGTCTTTTTCTAAGTCTGCCTGCTAACTACCAGCCTCGAGTTAAAAATATGTCGCGAAGCACCTATGGGTGGTATTCCGGTAGCTGTATTTCAGAGCCAGCGTAGGTGTTTACTATCTTGGACTACATAATTTAACATTTGGTGAGATTATGTTAAAACGAAATGTAAATAACGAATATTTATTTCTTTATTTTTTATTTATCATTAAATAGTATAAAACAAAGTCCCCTACCACATATGTCTGTCTGTCTGTTCGCGATATACTCAAAAACTACTGAACGGATCTAAATCCGGTTTTCACCAGTGGATAAAGTAATTCATGAGGAAAATTTTGGTATATGATTTGTTAAGGTTTTTTTTTATTATCAGGGTGAGAAATCGTCCGCCGGGTCCGCTAGTTCTTTATAAATTACAATATTATACATAACAGTAAATTACCCAAGAGCAAAAAGTTTGCTGTATTTGAGAACCAGCCCTCCTCCAAGTTTAACGCGATTACCATTTTAGCCCAGGTTATCATCTACCATGAAGTAAGATTGTGGTCAAATACAAGTATAAAAAAGTATCATAAGCAATTTCTATTTAAGCTATGTATTTATGCGTCCCAGAAATCACTGGTTAAATAACTTTCCTTCTTACCCTTTTTACGGCCTCGTATAAGTCTAAAAGCTAAAAGTCTATCAACATTTCTAGGCATCACGTCCTTCGACTTGGCGGCTACAGTGACCAGCCCCGGTGGTGTGTCTGAAGATGCTGAGATCCAGGAGGTGGAAGACGGCCTTTACTCAGTTCACTTTGTCCCCAAAGAGTTGGGAGTGCACACTGTCTCCGTGAAGTACAGGGAGATCCATATTCCTGGTAAGAATTAAGTGATTTGAATGACAAAGATATATCGATTTAGAGTAAATCATGGTAAATTAGAAGCAACTATGTATCAGTGATAGCGTGTTCGGACACTGCATGTATCGACATAAATACGAATTCTGCAATGAATGGGAACCGTCGGTAAACGAAAATTATCTCACTTGAAAAATAGTTAATATTTATTTACGGAAAAATCAGCCCCATTCCTTGAGTTTACTTCATACATCATAGAGGGCCTAGAATCATAGAAAATTCATTACCTCTTGTTGCTTCAGAGAAGTATTGATATTCTCTATATTCTCTATATGGCATTTAGGAGGTTTTTTCTAATGTCGTTAACAATGCACCGCGGTTTTACTTGCGTTTAATTTCCACAATCTTGGATTACTGTTAACGTAGTTAGGTAACCTTAAATTCCGTATAAAGTACGACTGACTGATCGACTCACTAACATAGGTATTCACGGTTCGGTCTTTCTTGGTAATACTCGGTTTTCGCAGAATGGCTTCCGACAGTCTGCGCCGTATTACTTGGTCGTCTCGTACTATTACTTCGTTATGCTTAGCGTACAGCCTCTATGATAATTACTACTCTCCTAAGATTCTAGCGTGCTGTTAGTTATAAGTCACCTCGGTAATTGTTCCTATATTTCTAAATGTGATTGATACTTAATTAGTTTGTAAGAACAAACAATCTGAACGTTTGTTTCTACTCTTTCGTTTCTATTTTCACGCCTTCGTTATTCAAACGATTATCATAAAACTTTGGAGTCAAGTATAGAAAAGAACATAGGATACTTTTATCGTAGGAATACAGTCGCAGTTAAAAGCCAGTGTTGTATATGTTTAAATTGTATTTATTTATTTTATTTTTGGCGACCCATCTTCTAGTATATTATTACTGCCATCGTTGAGTAGGTAATCATATTACAAGCTTCTTGCGATCATTTCATTGTTTTAACAAGATGGTGGCTGTCCTGTTAGAACTTTCCAGGGAGTTTTTGTGGCAAATCAGTCACTTGTGCACATTAACAAAACTATGTTACATAAAACGCAATCAATGTTACAAAAGTGCCAAATAACAAAATATTATGAATCACGACATACTATAAAAGAAAGTACTCTGCTACGTCTGTTTGTCTGTTTGCGATAGACTCAAAAACTACTGAACTGATGTTCATGCGGTTTGCAACACTTGATAAAGTGATTAATGTGGAAGATTTAGGTTTATAATTTGTGAAGGGTCTTTTTTATTATCAGGGCGGGACAATGTCCGCCTCGCCCGCTAGTAAAATTAAAATCCACTACATGATATTCCAAGATGCGACCAAAAACTCCCCACCACATTGTAAACGTTTGATTTACAGGATCGCCTTTCCAATTCACGGTGGGCCCTCTCCGCGACTCCGGAGCTCATTTGGTGAAGGCCGGTGGATCTGGTCTCGAACGCGGTGAAGCTGGACGGTTCAATGAGTTTAACGTGTGGACGCGTGAAGCTGGAGCCGGGCAGCTGGCCATATCTCTTGAAGGTCCGAGTAAGGCCGAGATCGACTTCAAAGATAGGAGAGACGGCTCTTGCGACGTGTCGTACAAGGTCGAGGAACCTGGTAAGTGGACAATACTTTCTTAAATATGTCTTTGAAATATAGGTTCGAATTTTTGAAAATAAACCAGAGCGCGTGGTGAAGGAAAATGAAACCAATGTGGTAGAGCAGTGGTCATAGACTCTTTCTCTTGTTTACTGTGGTTCTACCAAAAAATGTTTAACGCGGACATGTAATATTATTTGAGTCATTTCAAAATGAGTTGACTCTAATTTTAATCGTTCATACAACAGGTTTAATTTTTTTAAAGAATTTCAGTTTGTATACACCGAGGACGAAATTCAAATTCCGCCATTCTTAAGGTTTTTTTTTATGATCTTCATATTTTTACAAAATTTGAAGATTTTAATATATGACGTAAATTATGAGGAACGGCTAAAATTGGATTTAGGTTATTTTGAAATGTAACGACACGTTTATTAACTTACCTTTTTAGACAGATTGTTTTTGAAAAGCAAGTGGCGCATTTAAAAAAAAAGCGACAATGGCACAGCTAGTCGTTGTGTTTTAGCAAAATCAAACTTGTTCTTTTAAAAGTATATTTTCATAAAGATGTCTCTACTAAGTAAAGCTTAAGTTTAAAAACGGTTTTTTGATTAAACTTCGTTTTTGTGTCGTTTATATTTGGTTCTTTTCGATAATTACCGAACGACCGAGCACTGTCTTAACCCGCCTTGCTGGCTAAGACCATCTAGTTGAAAAGCTGTCGCCAAGCACCTGTTGATGTGTTCTGGTAGCTGCACTTGAAAACCAGATCTCTAGGTTTAGCGTGTTTACCATCTTGAACCATACTGTTATTTTAGATCAGGTGAAATTGTAGTCATATGCTTTAGTTTGGGTTTAAATTATTCGTGTTAACCAATTTACTTCCAGTCCGTTAGTGGTATCCGCCGCAAAATACGAACCCGTACCGAACGCTGTACATTATAAAAGACGTCCGCGACATATTTTTACCGACCCTCCCGATGAAATAACGGCAGTGAACGATCAGTACCAGCTTGTCTCTCCAAACAGAGCGTGCTCACGCCCACGCCCGCGTAACCACAGATCACGCTGCCGTGGTCTGGGGGTCAATTTCGGTCCCGTACACCAGATTAGGTCCCCTTCGGCAGCGGCTCAAGCCTAGGTCCGTTCCCTCGGCGTGGAGCCCTTGAGTACGCTGCTCGCGCGATACACTCACACAAAATCTTACATCACTGCGACAACATTACACATATCGCCTCCACACACGTGCACGCATACACGCTTACACATGCAAGTGGAAGGGTTTTATTTTTTCCCTTATCAAACTGAAATAGTTTAGAAAATTATCCGATACGAAATATATATAAGAGTTACTGAGGTATGTATGCTTGGTACACATATATGTTTCAACAACTCATATATGTATGAATAGTTAGCTTAGCTTAGCTCAGATAGGTCGCGAATGGCATGTATCAGGCAACAGCCCAAGCCGAGGTGTGCCGTGCACCCTTGAGCTAGTTGTCAATTAAAATCGGCTGAGTGCCTTAAGCGCTCGCCTTAGTAGTCCGGTGAAGCTGTATAGACCTTGCTAGGTCAATAGCATAGTCAGTTCGAAAAAAAAAAAAACAATTTACTTAGTTTGGTTACTAATTGGTGTTAAAATTTTATAACTCTAGCAAGAAGGCAGATGAGATATAATTGTGCATTCATTTGTGAAGAAATACTAGCATATTATGATTTCTTCGCGCATTATATCATTATCATTACATAGCGTAAAACAAAGTCCCCTGCCACGTTTGTCTGTCTGTTCGCGATAAACCCAAAAACTACTGAACGGATTTTCATGCGGTTTTCACCAGTGGATAAAGTGATTCGTGAGGAAGGTTTTGTCAAGGATTTTTTTTATATTCAGGGTGGGACAGCGACTGCCGGGCCCGCTTGTAATATTATATTTATAAGTTTTAACTTATGAGGTATAAAAATACTTTAGATATGTTTATGGAATATATATTTTTTTAATTTCAATTTTGTACATAATTATAACTATAAACAAACTCTTTTCATCTTTTTATTTTTTAGTGGTCTCGCTATTGTAAATTTTATTATTTCATCTTATATAAAAATTGATGTATTTACGAGGTGCGTTAAAAAAATAACGGGAATTTTCGTTTTTTGGAAAATATTTATTTATAGACGAATAAAATGTAATTTTATTTTAATTTTGTCGCCTTCAAAATAGTCCTCATTCGATATTATGCACTTATGCCAACGCTTCTTCCAATCGTCGAAACACTTCTCAAACTCGATTTTGGGGCTATCCCCAAGCTGAAGTCTATTATACTTCAGCTCTTTCAGCGATGCACTTTTAATGTCATCTATGCTTGTAAAACGACGGCCCTTTAATATTCTCTTTATTTTTGGAAATAGGAAAAAGTTACACGGAGCCATGTCTGGCGAATATGGAGGCTGGGGCTTGTATATCTGATAACAATAAATTCGAACTTTTCACAAAAAGTTTTCAAAATATCTATTTTGCAATAACTCGATAATAGACGATATAAGAATATTTTTCTATCGTCCCGAATATATCAGGAAAAAGGGGAGACGAAGTCGTAGAAAAATCTTGTAATATTCAAGCGTAAATTTGATATAGTTCCTTAAGTAATACCCTAAATATATACAAAACGGATAGGTTATTTTATAAGAATTTTTTTTTGACTACGCTATTGACCAGGCAAGGCCTTAACAGCTTCATCGGACTACTTACTATAAGAATTTAGTTGATAATTGAGAAACGATATTACAAGTTTCTTGATATAATTTCAATAAACTAACAAGATGGCGGCCATCTTGTTAGAACTTTCCTGGGAGTTTTTGTGGCAAGACAGAATCCATGCTCCGTGGTATTATTTCCGATCCACTTCACTCGTGCACAATAACCGAACTATATTACGTAAAGCACCACCAACATTACACAATATAGAGCCAAATAACACAAGATTATGGATAAATATAAATATAAAGACCACTACATGGCATTCCAAAATCCCGCCAAAAACTCGACAACTATATTATCTATTAAGTTCATAAACTCTATATTTTGTGAAATACAGATTAAAATAATAAAATTTTATAGATAATTTAAAAATATAATCACTGCTACACCTACCACGTTAATACATTATCAATTAAATTCACGAAATCTGTATCCGCGGAATATAGATTAAAAATAATAAAGTATGTATGTAATTTAAAATTATCACCCTTATCATATCAACAATAGCTATATTATCTGTTAAGTTCATGAAATCTGTGTTTTGTGGTAGACAGATTAAATATTAAAAGTTGATAATTTAAATCATCATATGAACAATAGCTACATTATCAAATGAGTTGTTACATTTCAGAATGAGCTACATCCAATTTTAGACGTTCCTAATATTTTACGTTATTTTACAAGATCTTCAAATTTTGTACATGTAAAATGTGAAAGTAATAAAAAAAATTAAAACTATTATGGGCGACAAAATTTGAACTACATTCTCGGTGTATAAAATCTGGAAATCTATTAAACATAAATGATTGAAATTCGATTTAACTAATTTTTAAATTAGTTTGAATTTTGAAATGTAAATATAAAAACGATACATTATCCAAAGAAGTTTTTGCTATATCATAATTGTTTTGAGGCTAGGAAATGCTTACAGTTAATTACATTTAAAATGAAATGTTATTTAAAAATGCGACCACCTATTTATATATTCTAAATTCGTAATTCCAAAAGGTGGTTTATAGTGGGCGCATCGTGATCACCAATTCAAATGATCCCCCCTCCCCCTAGTCCCAGCGCTTTATCGGACTCGAGCCCCCCGCAAAAACAACTGAAATGCACTTCATAAATACATCGGCCTGTTCCTTATACGAATGCACGACACGCCTACTGCACGAGCCGGCCAATCCTAGCAAGCTGGGCTGCGGGCACGGTGAAATTTACTGCGGACCAAATTGACAGCCTGATTTTTAGAGTTCCTTAGAGAATGCTTTCACATTTCCCAAACAAATCGTTTGAGTAAACCATAAGTCATACAATAATTACTAATTTTATTTACGTTTTATGAAAAAAAGCACCGTAAAGTAAGGAACTAATTTAAAAAGTTTTATTTAATTTTTTACGAAACATACTAATTTATAGAAAGAAAATAAGTATAAAATAGTGAATTATAAATGATAGAAAAATGTTAATCAGAATGAAATTTTAATGAGATTTCCACCCATTCAATATTGAGGTTATACGACCAACAGCACAAGGAGCACTTCTCTTTGAATTTCGATAATTGCTGGCACACACACACTCTAATATACAAAAGAAAGATACAAAGGAAGAGAGAGAGAAAGTGACATGGATGAAGGCATGATGTTTTTTCCTTATATGATCAAGTTTCCTTCCCACCAGTCAACTCCTGTCGCAAGCCGCGTTAAGAAACTTTCTAAAAATTGTTTATATCGATACAAAAATAATCAATACAATAAAAGTTTGTTCTTTATGTTGACATGATCTCAATATTCCCAAGAATGATTGTTTATCCCAACAATTATACATCTTTTGTACGTTAAAGTATGTGAGCAATTGTAATTAATATTTCTATTACAGGTAAATAAACAAAAATCTTGTCTCTCTTTACAAAAATAAATGTATTGAGTATTTCTTATATATATTTATTTTATACAGAACTCCAATGACAGGTGAACAAACTTGACGAACTTCTCTCCAAAATGTTTTTTTTTCATCAATGACCACAGACTAGATTCCTTTATTTTTATTCTTTTTTCAAGATACGAACTTAATGGTTGTCGCGTTTTCTTACCGGCCAGTGATTGCTCCGATTTACGTTGACCGTTTTTGTTAATGAAAGTCATAACTCTTTGGGGCGACATGCTTTTAGAGGTTATGTTTTTTTTATTCGTGATTTTTCAGGTAACTAAGTATCCAATGACTATTTTTTTAATAATATTACATTTAACACTTACTAACAATTACATGTAACCTTGTTAGTATAAATAGAATTTCCGAGTACATTGTAAAGTTCAAAGATATTTAGAAATTTATCTGTTGTTTAGAAATTTCTGCTTATAACGACCAACGTACTTGAACATTATATATGAGCCATTTAGGTTTGAATATGAGGTATGAAGTTTTGTTAAATTACTTACATTTAACTAGAGTTAGATTATTGAGAACGGCCAATAGTCATTTATCATTAATCGTGTGTGTTGTCAAGCATTAAAATGTATTTTAAATTCTATCGAAGCGTACCTACTAGGTGAGTATACTTTAGAAGTAATTTGTCAACCTTTTTATGCTTGCAACCCACTAAGTGATCCAAAAAGTTACAAACTACATTACAATATGTTAATCTGATGTTTAACTAAATTCTATATCAGGCAGTTAACAAGTTAAAAATTCGTTTTTTGTAATCAGTAACTTGATTTACGAAGTATTATTTTTTTCTACACCTGCGAAAGTATTCACATACATTATGAATCATAAATAAAAATCATCTATCCGAATTAGACATATTTTATAAATTAGAAGTATTTTTTTTAATATATCATAGGAGGCCATAGCAGGCAAACGAAAGTTGGGTCCCCTGATAGTAAGCGATCACCGCCGTCCATAGACACTAGCAACACCAGGGGAGTCGCGAGCGCGTTGCCAGCCTGTATTGTGGGGGGAGAGTGGTGGAGAAGAGGGTGTGGAAGGGGATGTGGAGGGTAGGTGGACCTCCGGCGCTCTCACTGACCGAACGAAACGCAACAATGCAAGCACTGTTACTTCACGTCGGTTTTTCCGTGAGAGGGTGGTACTACCTCGGGCGAGCCGACCGTTACGTATATGGCTATTAATTTTTAACTATAATGATGTCGTTATTTCTGAATGAGTCCTACAACGAGGATGTGGGTTTAGAAACAAAGGTATAGTACAGTTCGCGCCAAACTTTTTGACCGCTCTGAGTATAATTACGTTGAACACATATTAAGGTATAAATACGTATTATATTACTACCTTCTGCCCGCGACTTCGTCTGCGTGGAATAGTCACCGTTTACGCAGCGCACGCAGCGGAAGCTCTCAAAAGGAAAATAAACCTCGATTTTGACACATTCTTCATTGGTGCTCCACTACTATTGATCTTGGCGTGATGACATAAACCTATAGCCTTCGACAATAAATGAGCTATCTAACACTGAGAGAATTTTTCAAATCGGACCAGTAGTTCCTGAGATTCAAGCAAACAAACTCTTCAGCTTTATAATATTAGTATATCTATCTACCTATATCTATATGTAACATCGAGACAACTTAAACTGAAATAAATGCCAATTTTAAATTACTAAAATAATATTATAACTTATTTTTAAATTAAATTTTTGTCGATATTACGAGCAACTTTGTTTAATGATATTTATAGATTAGCACAGATATAGCCAAAAATATCAACTATTTACTGCAAAACTTAAATTATTTATTTCAATATTCATAAGCAGAACGTAATATTCTATAATTAAAAGAATATTTAAAATTTTAATCATGCAATTCTTCTAAAACCATATGGAATATGACCGTCAAGTATTGCAGATAGACACAGTACTGGCACAGTGGTACGAAATCTTTAAATTCTCAGCCAAAACCAGTCCAAAGTGACATTCCGTCATAGCACAATGTCTGTCCTCTGGTCGACTTAAAAAAACAACAACTCTGTTTGTTTGTTCGTTTTTCAACTATTATTTCCAACGGGCGGTCAATTAAAATGATTCTTAAACACCAGATGAAAGGAATGCGAGCTCTGAACTGAATTTGTCCCTTCGTCCATTGTATTTGGTTTAGCAAAAAAAGTCGCATAGTATCCGACAAAGAAGCGATTCCTTTTTAGTTCCCGAATACTTCATAAGTGTATAAACCATTAGAAATTTTTGAACTATCTCCCGATGGAACAATAACTTTAGTTGTTTGTGAAAGGCGAGCCCCGACGCGCCGGCGCATCATTGATTGCAAAATGTTTTTTGTTTTAAAATCATCTCCTGTTTATTGTATGGATATTCATCTTCTTTTATTGACTATAACTGTGCCTGTGACTCCGTCCGCGTGGTACGTAATGCAAAAAACAGTGACCAATAAAATCATCTGATTGTATTAGGTCCATTTACTTATCTACTTTCCTCTCGTACTTAAGTCGCGTCGTCATTAAAATTACAATAACTGTTTATAGAGTGAACCGATTTTAATGAAACTAAGACTAAATGTAACTCGAGGATATGCTTTATGATTTTCAGTGATTCATGATACCTGTTCAAACAAACAGACAAATATATGTACTGAAAGATATTTAAAAAATTATTGAAATGTAATTCATTACTTATTCCTGCAATACACCTGCAATATTTTTCTTCACAAACCTGAAAAGAGCAGACACGTTAGATTTACTTTCTTATTATATGTATAGATAGATCGCTTTTATCCACTAATTTGCTTGTAAAAAGTTCGAATCCTTACTAATACCGTGGAATCTCTATAACTCGAACCTCGTTAAGTCATAATCCTCAGCAAGTCGAAAAAAAATTCCCTTCCGCTGAACCCCTAAATACGCGGTATCTCCAATTATTTAGATTGTCACTCGAACAAAATTTTATTTCCCTGCGAGGTATTGATAATACATATTTATACTCTATAGCTCGACTTTCTAAAAGGAGACTCCGTAATTCACAGCTAGTAAAATATAATGACATCTTACCTGCAATTCCTCAAAATCATAGCAATAAAAGCCAAAAGGAATGTTCAGGGCTTGTAATCTATTGTTGGTGCCTTGCACACGCGCTATGAATTAGTATATTCATTAAAAGCAGAGTAGCAATCAACATACTACGAATTTACGCTGTACATGTGATGATATCGAGGAACATAATTTCGGTTCATTGTTTGAACTTGGAAAAAATAATTGATTATAAGTCTTCAACTTAAATCAAGAGAAAATAACAGATGTTTTTAGTTGTTTGTACGGTTTACTTCCCTAATTTGTTATATATATATATATATATGTTATTATATATATATACTAGCGGACCGGGCGGACGTTGTCCTGCCTTGATAATAAAAAAAATCCTAAATGTCAACCGCACCGCCACCTACCGGTTCCAATTGTGAATCTAAACCATTCTCGGATCCACTCGAACACGCACAAAAAATTTCATCAAAATCGGTCCAGTCGTTTAGGAGGAGTTCAGTCACATACACACGCACACAAGAAATATATATATTAAGATATACTCAATTTTTTTGGAACTTCCCTTCACGTTCGAGGTATAGAGATTCCACTGTGAGTAGTCCGGTGAATCTGTTAAGACCTTGCTTGGTCAACAGCGTAGTCAGTGCGAAGAAGAAAAAAAAAAAGAGATTCCACTGTATTATAATGCGAATAAGTTTGTCTCTTTGTTACAATTTCACGTCTTAACTATTCAACGAATCAACATGACATATTGCACGTTGGTAGAAGTACAAAGAAGTGCATGGGGTACTTTCACCCAAAAAAATTATAGTGTACCCAAAGGATAACTGAAATCTACATTGTTGCGAGTATAGCCGCGAGCAAAAGCTAGTGTTGAATATGTTGTTGATAAATATGCATTGTCTTGTGTTAAACGTGGTCATTATTACAGCAATAAATATCATAAATCACTAGATGACTTCCCTCCGCTTCGGAGGTTATAAAAAAAATGACAGAGGGTCAATTGAATCTGAAGTCTTATGCTGTTACGTTCACTAGTGTTGTTGTAATCACGCCTCAAAGAAACTGCATTCTTGTTACTTCTATGCAATCGATAAAGCCTTTATTATCCTACTATTGATTATTAGTTATCTGTTATAATTGATGAAAATTGATCAACGTTATCGCAACGTGCGAAAAAGCGTTATGCCACTACAAATTATTTGTTCCGACCGATTTCGGCCATGGCGACCATTTTTACCCCTAGTCTACTCGGAGTCCAGTACTAGAAGCGGTGAACAGATGTGCAGGATATATTAAGGTGCACAAGTGTACGCGCAAGACACAGGTGCACATACTCGTCTTTGTTTTTCTGGACCCAGTGGAACGGGGACCGTTACGACCGGAGACGGACTCAGACAGATGGTACAGTATCCCGATGAGAAAATACAAGGGGTCAGTACTATTTTGCACTCCCTTAGTCGCCTTTTACTATACCCACGGGAAGATATAGTGTGGTGCTATTCTACTCTGCCGGCACCACACGGCACTACACTACAAATTTGCCACTACAAATAGGTGTAAAGACGATAGCATTTTACGTAACTTATATTCAAAATCATGATACTGCTCAGCCCTTATTAATTTCAATATAAATTAGAAATGAAAAAAAAGACATTAAATGTAATCATTGATAAGGTTTGATAATTTCCTATATATCTGTATACTGAGTCAATTAAGATACCAAACAAAAAGTAAAACAATATAGTAATAATAAATTATAATGTAAAGAAACAAAAATAAAGACATACCCTCAGATTAACCTCAAATCTGTAAACCCACTTAAAAGAATTTATAATATAAAAAACCACTTTTATCTTGAATACTCACAAGAAGTTATCATATATAATTTAAAATCACACACAAATACACATGTATATTTATGTATAAATATATTTTTATCTCCACTGATACATAATTGAATAACTCCCTTTTAAAATTCGTGTATGAGTAGTTACTATTATTTTTGGGCCATCATTTAAATAATAATTAACATATATATGATATATTTATATATTACTAGCGGACCGGGCGGACGTTGTCCTGCCTTGAAAACAAAAAAAATCCTAAAAGTCGATCGCAGCGCCACCTGCCGGGTCCAATTGTGAATCTAAACCATTCTCGAATCTCCACGAACACACACAAAAAATTTCATCAAAATCGGTCCAGTCGTTTAGGAGGAGTTCAGTCACATACACACGCACACAAGAAATATATATATTAAGATTACATAGATTATAATACCCGAACGTCACCTCAGAAGAATTGACCAGCTAATGTTGACTTGCTACTGTTCATTATTCGTTACAAATAAATATAATTATAACAATAATAATTAATTAAATTCAGATATTACATCCATTGGTTTTTGTTAGTAAAACCTAGCCCATGTTAAAGGTATACACCATGTTTTAGTACTATTTACAAATTACGTTCTTCACCCACAAAATCGAAACACACACACACATTATTAACTTGTAGTGTACATACTTTTTAACAACTTTGTCCATTTGTGAACAAACAAACTATCAGGTCTACTTGATAACATCTTCAAGACATTATCTGAACTGCCACACATTCGATTCATCAGGGAGTTAACTTTTTTTTGAATGATTGGGTAAAAGTCATCCACACGAGCTTCAGTAAACATGCCCGATGCACTACAATATCGAGGCAGCCCCAACAATGCCCTAAAGACAATGTTGTACTGTATACGCAATGCATTGTATGCAAGCAGTGTACATGAGGTCCAGAGATTGCTGGTATTGAAGCTCTGGCAGTAGGCTTTAAATAAGGTTTTTTTTACACTTGGTGTGCAACGTGTAAACCTCCGGACCAGCATATTTCCTCTCACCGATAGTGCCCTGCGCTCTCTTTCTTATGTCCTTGTCATCTTTCATATTATCCGTGATGTAGTATCCGAGATATTTAACTTATGAAACCCTTCCTAAAAAAAAATTGAATTGTCTTTTTGTAATATATATCTATCAATAACAGCTTCGTACTAAATGCATACGAAAGTATATACGGTACTTATAAAAAAAAATCTTTAACATTTTTGTCTGTCTGTCTGTTTGTACTGTCCAATCTCCAAAACGATTTCACTGATTTTGACTGGACATTCACTGGACGATAGTTATAAGGAATAACTTTTGTTTTATAATAAGAAATAGACTTCCACGTAAATATAATGAACTAAAGATGCAGTATCTAGTACGCGCAGGTTTACACTAAACAAAAATTGTTTGGATAATTCGACGCAGACAAAGTAACAACTTGTATATCATCATCAGCTTATAAGAGATCCACCGCAGAACCATAGGCCTCTTCCTGAAGGAAGTTATGTGCATAATCACCACGCAAATCCACAACGTATTGGCGATTTCAATGTCAAAAGAAGACAAACGAACAGGTGGGATGTTAAGGGATCACCACCGTTCATAGACACTAGCAATACCAGGAGAGCCGATAGTGCGTTGCCAGCCTGTGTATGGGGGAGGGGTAGGGAAAGCAGAAAGGGGAAGGGAAAGGGGGATAGGAGGTGGGCCTCCGGCGCTCTCACTGACCGAACGAAACGCAACAATGCAAGCACTGTTACTTCACGTCGGTGTTCTGTGAGAGGGTGGTACTATCCCGGGCGAGCCGACCCATTCGTGCTGAAACTAGTAATAGCTACAACGTGGCTCTACCACCTTCAGAAACTCCCAAAAATCCAATTCTATATTTTCCCACATACGATGATACTACGAGAACATTTCTCAAGTTCAGGTTTCCTCACGATGTTTTCCTTCATCCTCAGCCGAAAGTGTTATCAAATGGAATTAGTAAACGTATACGAATTCTCAAAAAAAAAAAATCCATATTCCACCGCGCAAACTACTCATCACCACGACTTTATATACATAACTTTACAACAATAATGGTGGTTAGGATCGACCTGTTTCACGTGTACCAATAAATCAGATCGATCTATATTAATGGTACGTACGATACGATACCAGCTGCGAGGTTGTATCAGTGAAAGAAATGGAATCCACGGTTTTTGCGAGATATAAAAACTTTAAATAAGAAACAGAAGGAAGCTACGCGGGCATCGAACTCGAATGTAACATATCAATACGGCCGCTTTGCATGGGACCTATGTCATTATTTGAACCACTATGCGTGGTCGCCTACACTGGTAAAAGTTAAACAACAGTTAATCAACTAATCAGAAATCCATATCGTATTAAATCTGTTATAAGAGTTTTGTACACTGACTATCTATTTTTATATGGTAATCAAATAGCCACATAATCGATTTTGTAGTAAAAAGCATAATAAAGAACCGAATTTTGTTATATAAATAATTTTGATAGAGGTCTATCGTTCTGCGCGCATCACATAAAATCTACTGGATACGTTTTGATTAAATTCACGATATCGTAATTTAATATATAGTTATTATTGTATCAAGAAACTACGATTTTGTAATTATTATGCGAACGCAATTTGTATTTTCTTGATGTAGAGAAAAATGACGAACTGTGTGGTCCGCATGTATAGGAACAACGCAGAAGAAGTTGGGGGTATTAAATAGTACCCAATACAAAGGTTGAGTTAATATATCGTTTATGGTTTTAGACATGTGTAAGGATTAGTGGTACAGTTCTTACTTTCTCATTCTGGAGGATGTCTTACGAAATAATGTTTTCATACTAAATAATATCTCTGGCAGTAGTATGAATCCTTGTCTCATATAAGTCGCATAATCCACTAAAAGTTTATCATAGCATACATAAGGCAATATAAAAAATGTAATCGTAAGTCTAATAACAGTAATGAATGTAAATTTAATAATAAATAAAAAAGGATTGTGTGGTTTTATGAAACCACGGTAAAAGTGAAACTTTTTTTCACACTATAGACATTTAACTAATAATAATCTATACACTACACGGTCAGCTGCTGCGAACTATAGGCGCCGCCATATTGGCCCTGGCTGCTCTGACGAGCGCCTTTCACTTTATACCTACTCCGCGGCCGACCTTCACGCGACATGCAACACACAGACGAAAAAGTTTGAGACGATGTAATAAAAGTTTCACTTTAATAGGAAAACAGTAATTTTAGAGTTACTTGTTCTAAGAGTAACGAATATATTATTGAATGTATGTACAGAGTAACTAAATGCAATCAAGCGAAGACTATTGTTATGTTTATTGTACAGAATATTTATTCGATTTATTATTCTTTATGCCGCTATAAAAAGGTCGCTGGTGAGTACTTATTTATATTTAAAAAATATCAAAACATCTGTTCAATACCAAAAATTCTAATTAAAGTTATCATCAAAAAATCAATTTCATTAATCTACGTTTAAAACTGTTGATTAAAGATCACTGGAAGTGCAGTGAAACCTAACTAAGTAATTTTAAAATAAAAGAACTATTTGTAAAAAGGATAATATTTTTTGTGCAATCAGTAAAAATGTTCACTAAAAAAGTCCTGTTTGGATGTAAATAAATCTGTAAAACAATATGCCTACCGCGAAGAGATACGAGAAAAAAGAGAAAAAGACCCTAAACGAAGCCTCAGAGGGAAATATAGTAGGCATCGTTAGTCCGTTATTCAGATTGAGTGACATTTTCTGTTTTTAAAATGGCTTTTTTCATTATTCAAATAGGTTTTTTGAGTTCATCTTTGTCGGGTTTTTCGCATACGCGACGGTGCAATTTATTAATACACTTTTTTGTTTCTATTTTGCTTCTTTCGTATAACTGATGGAAGAGGGTTCTCTTAATTAGTCTATTAGCCCACGCTTAATCAGATATCATTTATACTAGGCGTGTTCCCGACATCTTAAAATGAAGGTGAACAAATTTTTACAATGAGTCTAGAATTTTTGGAGAATACTAGGACCAATTATTTTAACTGTACATTGTTGTATCTTTTGATATGCAGTATATTTTCAACAAACTCAGAAGTACTCAATTATTGAATATGAAGCAATGATGATTTCATGTTAGGTCCTTCCTAATGTTAAATGATTTAAGTTCGTAATTAACGATTTCTTGAGCTATTGGTGATATTAGGTTTCTGAGAAATAAACAATTTGGTTACTAACAAATCTTTAATGTATCGTAGTAACAGTTGCTCTCAAAGTTCAACACAGTAGGCATATTAGAGGCTTCAACAATAGCTTCACCGCCGGGTGTTGCATACGAAATCAGTGCTCGTGCTGCATAGTTGAAATCATATACTGACACGAGCTATTCCAATTCAGTTCAAGGTACTAGCAACCTATTGTAACTCGTCTCAAAATTGCGATCGCTTTAGGACTGCTCAAAACTGGTGGAGTACATGTCCATTTGTTACTATACGAAGTCTGTACTTTACATAAATGCCAATCTGCTTTTTATGCCTAATATACTACACTCTTTGTTATTAGATAAAAGATGAAATTGTGTTCAAACATAATAAAATAATCTCATCTCTTTTTCTCTAGGTGAATATCGTATTGGTCTCAAATTCAACGAGCAGCATATTCCTGACTCTCCCTTCAAGGTATACATCTCACCGGCCGTGGGCGACGCTTACCTCCTGGAGGTGGCGCAGTTCCCTGACTCCGCGCAAGTGGATAAGCCCACGCAGTTTTACATCAGGATGAACGGAGCTAAAGGCAGTCTGGATGGCAGGGTAAGTTTCATGATACCACTCTAATTCAAGCCATTTCTATCACCTTTTTAGCCAACAAAAGACATTCTTTTAACTATATCCAAGACCATTTTAAAAAAATTGATTCTTTGATATAGATTGTAAGGCGCATTTTTCCTTAAATAATTTTTAATTCATGTGTTCTTTAGGATATTCCATATTACCTGTATACTGTCGACTCTGAACGCTAGCTCAGGCATAATTCTACAACCACGTTACATTTAGTTAAAGTGTAGCGAAAAATGACAGAAAAATCTAAACTAGAAATCTATGACAGAAGTTAATTTTCGCAGTTTTTGTTTTTCACTCATTTGCTGGTACCAAATGTTTTATTCACAAGATTGTATAATATACACTGTATATCGCTACATAAACAAAGTCCTGTGTCACGTCTGTCTGTTCGCGTCTCTTAACTGGTGCAAAACCACATGAAAATCCGTTCAGTAGTTTTTCAGCTTATCGCGAATAGACAGACGCGGTGTGTTTTATATTACTAATAACTTTTTTCATTCTAAATTTATTGTTTACTTACAATTACAAGCATTTAAAATTTGAGAATTATAAAACAAATATAATTTAATAATTTTATCTTTGCTACACTTTTCATCCTATACGTACAGCGAAACACGCCTTTAGATCTAGTATTACTAAACTACTAAACAAATGTAGAGGCTTGTGAGCCTACACGACTGCGACAATCGGACGGAGTGATTGTCGATCTGTCGATATTAGTTCATGGATTCTACTGTATTTCCCTTCAGTCAGGATAGCGTTAATTTTGCAGTGTCACTAATAAAATCAATAATATAAAATAAATTTTCAAAATAAAGTATTAACCGACTTCAATATCAAACAAAAACCCATAAGGCACTAAAAAGCGGAAAATAAATAGTTTATCAAATTAACCAAATTAAATAAAACATATGAATATGTGTGCTGCCTAGAGATGTATTGGAAGTTGGTGCCAACCGAAATTTCAAATTTGTTCCAGGTAGAAATGTATTACAGAGACGCGAGAGTGGACTTAAACTTTGTACCTATGTAGATGATATGATTTTCGGTTCGCACCGACTTCCAATACATCTCTAGTCAGCACACATATTCATATGTTTTATTTAATTTGGTTAATTTGATAAACTATTTATTTTCCGCTTTTTAGTGCCTTATGGGTTTTTGATTGATATTGAAGTCGGTTAATAGTTTTTTTTGAAAATTTACTTTATTTTTCCATTTTTAGTGTACATAAATATATTTTACTAGCAGTGCCCGCGAACTCCGTTCCGCCTTAAGTATATTAAAATATGCGCATTTTTGCGGTATGGTATCTATCGGTATGGTATGCGATATGGTTTCAATTGGTTGTACAATAAGTAACGTTTGGTACGAACGCAACCTTATCAATAATCCGCGATAGTTTCTACCATCAACTCGGCTACCATCGCTTCACACATAATACACCTTAAGTAATGTAATTACAATGCTTGCGTCATGTTGCAACACAGCAACGAACATAAGCACAATAGGCTCCTAAGAATTGAAGAGTTTTTTTTTATAATATTGGTGGCAAACGAACATACGGGTCACTGATGGTAAGTAAGATGTTAAGTGGTCACGGCTGCCCATGGACACCTGCGACACGAGAGGAAACACAGATGCGTTGCCGGCCCTTAAGAAAGGAGTAAGCTCGTTTCTTGAAAGTTTTCTTACTTTGTCACGGATCCCATAATCAGAACCTAACCAAACTCTCATCAAACTACCCTTGAAGTACATCCTTTCCAATAAAAAATGAATCATCGAAATCGGTTAACGTGATATTGAGTTATTCGTATATTTGTCGTGTACATACTTAATGCAAATTTAAAACTTATACGGTTTTGCACTGGATGCCGTTGTCGGCACTGGACCAAATTGAAATGGGACCACACGGGAAGTACCAGCTTTCAAATAAAAAAAGAATAATCAAAATCGGTTCACACAGTCCAAAGTTATGAGGTAACAAACATGAAAAAAAATACAGTCGAATTGATAACCTCCTCCTTTTTTTGAAGTCGGTTAAAAATGAACACACATTGCAAAAACCAACATTTCTATATTGTTTTTCCAAATTACACTAACTGTATTTCCCGCGTATGAAGGACATACTTACACTTTCCCTTTGGTAACCAATATTCTGATAAATTATTTCTGCCATTATCAAATAACTAATATTACAAGTTTCTTGCGATCCTTTCAATGAACTAACAAGATGGTGGCCGTCTTCTTAGAACTTTCACGGAAGTTTTAGTGGCAAGTTAGTATCTATGCTTCGTGGTATCCTTTCCCATATACTTCACTTATGCACAATAAGCAAGCTATATTACGTAACCAATATTACAAAATATAGAACCAAACAACACAAGATTATGAATAAAATATAAAAACCACTACATAACAATTCCAGATTCGGCAAAAAACTCTACTCATACTTAGAAAGTAACTGAAATCTGATAAATAGAAACGAAAAACACACACAAACCCCGTATTAATTTTTATAACGTGCAACGAAAACTTTTGGGTAATATTCATCTTGTGCGCGTATTCCTATGAAATATTAAACGGGTGCCGCGTATAACCACCAGGGGGCGGTCACGTGCGGTCCGTACATTTTATTAGTTTTTTTTTTGCTTTTTCGGACAAAACTGAACCACTGTACAGCGCGCATATGACGGGAATACATTGCTTATAGTTTACAACATTTTAGTCCCTTATCAAACTGAAATAGTTTAGAAAATTATACGATACGAAATATATATAAGAGTTGTTGAGGTATGTATGCTTGGTATACATATGTTTCAACAACTCATATATGTATGAATAGTTAGCTCAGCTTAGGTTAGCTCAGATAGGTCGCGAATTGCATGTATCAACAGCCCAAGCCGAGATGTGCCGTGCACCCTTGAGCTAGTTGTCAAATAAAATCGGCTGAGTGCCTTAAGCGCTCGTCTTAGTAGTCCGGTGAAGCTGTTAAGACCTCGCTAGGTCAATGGCGTAGTCAGTTCGAAAAAAAAATGAAAAAAATACCACGCTTTAGTCAATAGCAGCTACCAGTTTATCAAATTGTTTAAAGATATTTTTGAATATCGTTGACAATAATGGTTCAGTAATTTGTTAGGCTGTTTTAAAAAAAAACTGTTATCGATTAAGTTGCTGTTGGGTAGTTTACTGTTATTTAATTGTAGGAATGACATATAAGAAATGAATATTCGTTGTTCGTGGTTCTCTTTCACTTGTTGCTTATTGCATAATTCTCGTTTATTCGCACTGTACGGTAATACCGTCCTACAATTGCTAATATTCGATAACAAATAATTGACAGCAGGATAACGACCACTTCGATAATTTGTTTTCCAATATGTGTTATACAGTGTTAGATTATTAGTTGTTATAATATGGGCTAATAATTCGACTAATAATTCGTGTAATGGATAAGGTTCAACTTCTATCGAAAGATTCGTTAAAATTGCAAATGTTCTGAACACAAAATTCTTTTCTATATTCATTTACTAGTTGTGCCGCCAGCTACTTTGTTCGCATGGAACTTAATGCAAAAAACAGTTATACGTTCACTGTGTCTTAGATATTCTTTATCATTACATAGTTTAAAATAAAGTCCCCTACCGCGTCTGTCTGTCTGTCTGTTCGCGATAAACTCAAAAACTACTGGACGGATCTTTATGCGATTTTCACCAGTGGATAAAGTGATTCACGAGGAACGTATATACGTATATACGTATATAAATTGTCCAGGATTTTTTTATAATCAGGGCGGAACAACGTCTGCCGGGCCTGCTAGTAAATTATATAATATCCTGTTTCTGTATAAGATTGAATTGCATTTACGTGCCTACTCGTTTCTCGCACTTAACTCGAGCCATAATTCAAATTACAATAACTTTTCATAGAATGGACCGATTTTTATGAAACAAAAATTAAATGTTACTCGAGAATATGCTGTATTATTTTTGTTTTATGAGGTTTTATCGTGAACGCGGCACTTTAGCAGTGATACGTGTTCAAACAAACAAACAGATAGACAGACAGGCATTTCTAAGTATGATTGAAATGTATTTTATTACTTATTTCTAGACACCTGCTGTTGCATTTCGTAATGTTATTTCTCAAAATAATCTCATATGAAGATAAGGTACAAAATGGGTTTAGTGTCTGGTGAGAGAATTTCTCTTGTAAATGTTCTATTAAAGTTTATGGATATTACGGAAATCTTTTACTCTTCGTTTTTATAAACTCGAAGTGAATTTATGGCGTTTTTTTACGTTAATTTATCCATTTCTTTTGGCTTAGTTTATTTAGAAACTAGCAATGAGTTTATCAGCAATTATATTATATCTAAAGATACGTTACTTACCTAATATATTAACAAAATAAATGGCACGATAACGCACACATACGTAAAGTAATATTATAACGCCACACTGTCTTAGATAAAATGTGGAAGTAAGATGGCATATTCTCAATATCGGTGGTGTAAACGGAATAGTTATATGTTTCTTAGATACGGGTGAATTGATGGGGCAGCCATCAGAAATGTACTAACTAGCCAAGTTTTAACAAAACTCTGTCAAAGCGCTTATGACGTATCTACTACGTAGCTTTTTAGTTATAATTTCAATGATTGTCAGCCCTAGAGCGTTTCGCTAGGCGTTGGAATGACAACGAAACAAACAGATTGACTTGTGATTGACCATTTCTTTTAAAGCGAATTAAATTTCTATTAGCTTCAATTACCCGATCATCGCAACGTTACGATTCAGTTCTGGGGAATGTACTTACGAATGACAAAACAACTAAGCCGGTTCGAAAAACAGCTCCGTCATCGAAATGTTTTAGTAAAAAACGATAAAGTTTTGAAACGATGACAACTTTTCTGGAAGGTTGGTAGAACAATGACATCGACTGACGTCATTTCGAATAACTCTGATCTCTTTGTGAAGGAAAACTTTGTGATAAAATGCTTTGCAATACACTTTATTTAAAACTAGCCATCGCCCGCGACTTCGTCCGCGTGGAATAGTTACTTTGGGTCAACGCTAACACGCATCGGAAGCTCTCAAAAGGAAAAAAACACCCCGATTTCGAAACATTCTTCATTGGGTTGGACGTTATCGCATTCTTCAGAATCATTCATTCAGTCATTATTTAGTGTTTGCTTATTAATAATGCTTGTTGAGTGCTAATTTATTTACTATTACTATTCTCCATTTCAGTGTTTATTTATTTTACTCTATAGCATACTGTTTCATATCAGCCCCCAACAATTATAGAAAATAAGTATAAACTATGTGGGTAGCCTAGAATCACGTAGGAAATATTCCGCATCAACTGGTTATAGCTTTATGTCGATACGTTTAGTAGATTTGGTCTGATTAGAACATTATATACTATATATGTATTTTCATTATATACATATAACTAGAAAAAGAAAAATAAGACTAATTTCAGTGGATATGTTTCAATCATTTTTACTCTCTTAAAATTTCACAACTGCATCGTTTTTTTTTAGTTTTGGGAACTTATCTTCTAGCAGGTTATTACCGCCATTGCCGAGTAGGTAATGATGGCATTAAAAGTTTCTTGCGATCATTTCAATGTTCTAACAAGGTGGTGGCTCTCTTGTTTGAACTTTCCAGGGTGTTTTTGAGGCATTTCAGAGTTCATGCTCCGTCGTATTATTTCTCAACTACTTTAAATGTGCTCAATAATCAAACTATATTGTACACAACCATCACTAATATTACAAAATATAGAGTAAAACAACACGAGACTATGAATAAAATACAAAATCCACTACATAGCAGACTACGATCCCGCCAAAAACTTCCAATTCTATCGTTATAATGTGTTTTGGGATTCGCATGATCTCTGACATTGCATTCTCTTCATAACTCACCAACGACGAGTGCGAAGAAAAGAATAAACCATCCCGTTAAGATTTAATATTGTAACATATTGGGAAATGCATGGACACGTATTCGAATAAACGCGAGGGGTCATTTTGATTTATCGTGAGAACATGACCGCGGCCTGTCTCTAACTCACTGGATACATGATCGATGGATTCCCGCTGTACCTTACCTATTTCCACTATATGAATTTTGATTCCGTTTGTGAGAATTATTCTTTATTACATTCTTCAAGTTTATGCATATGATAAAAGAACGTTTCTTGCGGCTGTATATGCTGTTAAATCTTCTACTAGCCAAATATAAATTACTAGCTATGCCCGCGACTCCGTCCGCGTAGAACCTAGCGTAAAAAATAGCGACTAATAAAATCATCAGAATGTATTAAGTCCATTTATTTGCTTATCTACTTTTCTCTCGTACTTAAGTCGCGTCGTCATCAAAATTACAATAACTTTTGATAGAGTGAACCGATTTTAGTAGTCCGGTGAAGCTGTTAAGACCTTGCTAGGTCAAAAGCGTAGTCAGTTCGAAAAAAAAAGAACCGATTTTAATTAAACCAAGACTAAATGTTACGTGAACGCAATACATTAGCAGTGATGCTTGTGTATACAAACAGGCAGACAGACATTTCTAAAAATGATTGAAATGTATTTTTTCACTTATTCCTTTATTTATTTTCACTTATTAAAAAATAAAGACCCGTTAGATTTACATTCTTATTATATGTATAGATAGTGCCAAAATGAAATAAAACCTCGTTTTCCAGGTTATCTCGCCATCGGGCAAGACTGACGACTGCTTTATACAGAACGTCGACGTCGACCAGTACTCCGTCAGGTTCATGCCGAGAGAGAACGGTGTCCACAACATTAATGTTAAATTCAACGGAGTTCACATCCCGGCCTCGCCGCTCAGAATCAAGGTAAGCAATCTACCTGCACAACAGTTGCCAGTTCAGAATGGTGTAATGTAATTCTTGCGTATTATATAGCCTCTATATCATAGATCAAGTATCGTAGACTTCACAATATGTAATTTTAGGCACTATTTGTACTAATAACGAGAAAGGTATACTAAACGATCTGTTTGTAATAAAGGTCGTTTTGTAAGATGCGAAATTAATGTATTACATCAAAAATGAGCTAAATCCAATTTTAATCGTCCATATAACATGTTTATTTTTTTAAGATTTCCAGTTTTTATACACCGAGAACGAAATTCAAATCTTGCCGTCCATAAGGTCTTTAGTTTTTTTTACAATCTTCATATTTCACATGTACGAAATTTGAAGATAACGTAAAATATTGGGAACGGCTAATTATCAAGAAATTGTAAACGTAAATTGTATGTAAGATTATAACTCAGTAGAGCAGGTTTCTTTATTCTTCGATACTCTGATACTTTATACTTTGATAGCATGTAGCACTTTTCTTCGTTCGTATATAACAGTGATTTTTTTTTTGCTTTCCTAGAGTTAAGTAGTTAGGTTCAGTTGTTTCTTCATTATATTTTCCTTTATATTTAATAAGCTTATTTGCAGGGGAGGGGAAGCCGAAGTTTGTTATTAAAATAGATTTAGAAAACTCGTTGATCGCAGATTTAACAGGAAAATAAAGATTTAATGATTCAATTGTCATTATATTTGCTCTGTATCGTGAAGTTATTTCAAAGTGAATCCCTCACTCTTAAAACGCTAACCAAATTCAATTCTAGCTTTAGCGTTTGCAGCTTCAAAATATTATTCAAATGTATCAATCTTAATTGAACTAACTAACTTTATTGAATTGTATTAAACTGTTAAATGTAACTGCGGTACATGCGATGTAGGTGCACACCTAAGTCAGCCGATTTTAAAGCTCAATTTCTATCTGTGTTAAATTAAAAATTTAATTTAATTTGCGGAACTGAAATCATTTGGAAAGTGATAGATATTTATAGAGTTTGATTTGATTACAGTAATACTCTTTCCCTTATAAAAAAATATGATTTGTAGGTCGGCAAAGATGATGCAGACCCGGCAGCTGTCCACGCTCTTGGTCCTGGCTTGGGACCTGTTAAAACCGGTAAGTCTGAAAACTAAAGCTCTTATATTAATTTCAATATCATCCATGTAGGGGGCATTTTTTGTAGAATAATAAACCCTTTTCTCTATTCTTTTCAATTGTAAATCTGTCAAGGAGCACATTATATCTTACCTTACTTGAGCCTAGTGTTTGTAACATTAGATCAAATCTTGACTTTTTTTAGACTACATCGGTGTTATTACAAAAAAGTTAAATACGTATTGAATACTTGCTTTAAAAAGGTTTCGAAATGAATGCACCGCGGTCACTGAATGTTCGCCATCTTGCTCTTTTGTCTCGTTTTGGTTACGTTAGGTTAGACTTGCGAAGAAGGATAACGCGAACTTGCCTCGGGCGAGCGCGGTGCATTTAATTCGAAACCTTTTTAAAGCAAGTACTCAATACGTATTTAACTTTTTTGTAATAACACCGCATAGGTTTTAGAGTTTGACCACAGTCTCATGTAACTGACATGACGACGTGGTCTTATATAGTAAACACGCTAAACATGGAGGGGATTGTCTCTCAAATGCAGGTAACGGAACACACCAACAGGTGCTGGCCGACAGATTCTCAACTCGAGGGTGGCAGCTAGCCAGGCGGACTTGGAAAAACCCTACCACTATGTTATGGTTTCATCACTGTATTTTTATTTACCGGAAGCTCCAACTTCCACTTCCACGGATTCCAACCTATATCCAACACGCTATCAAAGAATTTATCACCCCTTCAGAACTTGAAGTTAAGAACGAAAGGATGGCTATTCAGCAAAATATTCATTAAAATTAAGCAACTTTTAGACTATAACGCAGTAATTGCTTAAAATGACTATTAAAAGATACTCGTGCGGAAATTATTAAATTATATATTGAAGCCAAGTACGTAGTGTTGTCAGTATTGCCTATTTGCCGGACTGTAAGCTTAAGAGCCATGTCGAGCGGGTTTTAGATTAAAAGGCTATTATAGAGTGGACCAATATGCGAACGAAGGTCATGTCTGGAATTAACTTCTCTCTGTAATGCGACGTGTGATGTATTTTAAAAAGATAGACCCAATCGAGTTTCTTCCAGGTTCTTCCCAATATTTGGGTTTTCCAACGGTGATAGTTTTGACGTTCATAAGCACTTTTTTAAGACCTAAATTAAATAAATTATTTTTGAATTTGATTTTGAAATGAATTTGATAGCTAGTGATATAAACCTTGTGGCCGCTTAACGTCAAGCCAGGCTATGATCAATACGTTTATGTCTATTCAGGTGTCAAGACTGATTTAATCATCAATACTTGCAACGCCGGAGCCGGTATCCTGGCTGTCACCATGGATGGGCCTTCGCGAGTTTCCATGGATTGTACTGAAGTTGAAGAAGGTTATAAGGTAAGCTTCCTTTGTAATTTACTAACTGATATAGCATGTGAGTAATCTGCCCCAGCATTAAGTTCTTTGTATACAAATGTAGGGAGTGTGAAGGGTAATTTTACGTGTTTACTAAATCGTATGAATAATTTTGAAGAGCTTACTTTTTTGGACGAGTGAATCCCCAAACAATTTAACCGATTTTGATAGGATTTTACTGGCAAATTGAAGAATTTTCAGAGTACCATTTAGGTTACGTATCTTTTCGTTTAGAGTTAAGCAGTATGACGGACGAAAGGACGTAATTCTCATAAAAACAAAGTTTTTTCACGAGCAAGAAGTTGCTAGCATTACTATTATACTTTCTATAGTTAGTAAAAAAAATTATGTATTTAGTTCTATGGACCTTAACGGCATTTAAACAAATGTGTAGAGGAAAGATGAAAAGTTAGTATGAGCGAAAAAGAAAGAAGATGATCGTGAAATTAAGTACATTTTTAAGTAGAAGACTACAAAAAAACCTATATGTATAAGGAAATGCGATTTCATTATCGCGTAAATTTTCATAACGGACTTTAAAAGTAATAAAACCATCAATTTTTTAACTTGATTTGGAAATCATATACAAACTAAAATCAAAAGCTACATCAAGCTCTGTAGTAAGAAGTTTGTTTTAAGTATATCCAAAATAATCTATAAAGGCTTAATTCGCCAAATAGCTTATAGATACTAGAAAATAAACAACCATATAGGCTTTCATGTCAAAGAAGTAACAACATTTGCAGTACCTAATTATGAAATGGTCGAGAACAACTTATTAAAAATAACGTTCAACTTACTGTAGAACACCTTTAGGTTAGATGAAGTGATAACCTGGGAACAGTTAGTAAAAACAATTGGATAGACGAAGATGGTGGATAGATATACTAGCAAGCTTTTGCTGCTTTATAGATGTTACTTCTACACAGGTCCTTTTATTGGCAAAGGCCCAACCAAAAAGTAGCGAGATCTACATACACGGGTGACACTGTAGTTCTACTCACGCATTTAATACTCATTTTAGTTATTCTGCGACAGGAGCCGATTTCTTCGTGATATTTACCTGCACCATCAGCGCATAATGTTGACAATTAATTTTAAACTGGTGAATTTTATGCGAATGTAGAAAAGAATGTGATACATACCGATATTTCGCTCTCCACCACTTTGTATTCTCTTTCACTATGTTTCTTCTTGAGTTACTTCATCAGTATATATTATGATCAGGTTCGCTACACACCATTAGCGCCCGGTTTCTACTACATGAGTATCAAGTACAATGGAGGTCATATCGTCGGATCACCGTTCAAGATCGAAGCTACTGGTGAGTCTAATAGCAACATCGCCTATATATCAATAACGAATTATGTTGTTAGTTATTCTGCTGTTGAATAATTTGCTATTATGTATCATATTGCAACATATTTTAATTAATTTATTGATAATTATTATATATATATATATATATATATATATGTCATAGGAGGCAAACGAACAGGTGGGTCATTGATGTTAAGTGATCACCACCGTCCCTAGACACTAACAATACCAGGGAAGTTGCAAGTACGTTACACTCGGTGCAAACGGCCTTTTCGATGCGCTTCCTAAGAAAGTCCGACCGCAAGCCGGAAGCGTAGATAACTGTATCGTCAGCATAACAACCTACCTCGACCCCTTTAGACCGAGGTAGGTCACTGATGAACACATTGAAGAGCAAGGGCGCGAGAATGGAGCCCTGGAGTACACCTGAGCGTACCAGGTGGGGCTGGGACATTTCACCATCCACTCTAAAGCGGAAGGTCCTACTGTTGAGATAATCGCGGATTATATGAACTAACCTATCGGGTACGTGAGACTGAAATAGTTTATGGACGAGCCCTTCGTGCCAGACCTTATCGAAGGCCTTGGCGACTCGTACACATGTAAAACGATTTTGAACGAGACTAATAAAACTAACGACAACAAAAAATGGGGAGGACCTGCAGAAAAAAAAAACAATGATCATTGTTCGTCCTCAGGTAATAACTTGGCCGAGATTGGCGCTCAAGAGACGTCATCGGTTACCGTGGAGACAGTACAGAAGGTGTCGAAGGCTGCTCAGAAACAGGGTCCCGTGTTGCCGCAGTTTAAATCCGACGCGACGAAAGTCACCAGCAAGGGCATGGGATTGAAGAAGGCTTACCTCAATAAACACAATCAGTTCACGGTCCACGCCGGTGACGCTGGTAAGCCATCATTACATCCCTTTATTCTGTATTCTATACTCTTTATATATCTGGAATTGACACATTATTTTCTTACTGGTTCTTCTCGATGAGTGGGTTATTTTCCAAACCGGTGGTAGTTTTGAGTGTAAGTGAAGGGTGTTCTAGCATAAAAATTTATAATTACAGATTTTGATTTCTTAAAAGCCACCACTAGTTCTTTATTTTAACGGGTATTAAATACAGCCTTAATAAAAATGTATCAGATCTGGGAAGGTAAGTGTACCGTCCAAAGAGACAGAGACGCATCTACCATTTTCTGGTACATTGAGTTTATATATACTCCGAATTAGTAAAGAAAGCCATATGTAACTGTAGTTTTTATTTGTCTCTAAGTTTCTAATCTTACGCGTAATCTAAAAACAAGTTAGTAGTACTTTGTCAAAGCGGAAAGCTCGAAATCTTACGACTTTTCTCAGTTTAGATTTAGTTAGATGAGCTCTTTCTTCTTTCCGTGGTACTACTACAGCATGTAACTATATAGCCGATTTGAAAAGAACTGGTCATGAACTCAATTACAATGAACTGCTAATGGTAAGGACTCGGTTGGAAAGCATCTTATATGTTGCTAGCTACACCTTCCAATCCAAAATACAGCAGTCCGACGATTGCTGAATTGGGGCACAGATAGATTGGCGTTAGTTCTTTGACAGTAGATTGCTAACCCTGAGGATTTGATTGAAAAGCCTAGTAGTGTAGTGTAACCAAATACACCATTCAAATCAAACCAAGCAACATGGGGAGCAAGCAATTTGGTCGAGTTTAATGCTAACAAAACACAAGTGTGCGCGTTTACCTGCAAAACATCTCTATTTACCCCTCTTCCTGCTCTCCAGAACGTCTCGCTCGCAATGAGAGACAGCCTCAATATCTTAGGTATAGATATTCGCAGCGACCTCAATCTCAGGGATTACATCGGGAGCGTCATCTCCACTGCATCTCGGAGACTCTGAATCCTGAACAGGGTGCGACGGTTTTTCACGCCTGATCAACTATACCTCCTTTATAAGGCACAAGTTCGGCCTTGTGTGGAATATTGTTCGCACCTCTGGGACGGTTCCGCCAAATACCTACTAGATGCCTTGGACAGGTTACAGAGACGGTCTGTCCGCATTGTTAATGATTCAGATATTATACAATTTATAGAGCCGCTTCAGTTGCGCAGAGACATTGCCTCACTGAGCGTGTTCTACCGTCTGTATCATGGCGAGTGTTCTGAAGAGCAATTTAATTTAATCCCTTCCTCTCCTTTTCATACCCGAACCACGCGCGGAGCCATAGTTTTACGGTAAATCCTATCTGGGCACGAACTAAAAAGTTCGCAACTTCTTATCTCTGCCGTACCGTGAAGCTGTGGAACAATCTCCCGGCCAGTGTGTTCCCTCCTTCCTATAATATGGGGTCCTTCAAGCGTAACGTGAAGAGACATTTATGCGAGCCGTTATGACAGCGGTGACCGGTGAGGGATGAGGGATAGCGTGTCTCTCGGTAGTCGCCGTTGTTTTTGGATTATACTGTGCTCACCATCAGGCGCAGTACAGTCACTTTGCTGAGCTACGATAAAAAAAAACCTGAGGACTGCTGTTTTGCGGCACAGACAGATCAACTTTGATCCATTCGCAATTGAATAGGGTCTACTTCATCTTATTAGGTATCCATTTAATCTATACTTGAGTCACAAATCCCAGGATTCCTTGCCCTAGATCAGTGGTCCCCAAAGATTTTTATCCCACAGACTCCTTACTAATTTTGACTGCATTGGGTAGACACCCTATCTTTTGAATAGCTTTGAATGCATGCTTAATGAAATCTAATAAGTAATTCATAACTATTCAATACTTTCACTCACATTTTAACAACAATAGGTACTTATAAAATAATTTTAGAAGTTCATCCTATCATCGATCAGGAATTTTCTCTTTAAAGTTCAAAATCGAGCCCCATGGGTTTATATGGACCACTTCGAAAACCCTATGGTTTAGACTATGATGTTACTATCATCACCTCTTTCAGGTAACAATATTCTATACGTGGGTATCTACGGCCCGAAGGGTCCATGCGATGAGGTCCAGCTGAAGCACAAGGGTAAAAACAACTATGAGTGCTGGTACGTCGTCAGGGATAGGGGAGACTACATTGTCATTGTTAAATGGGGAGACGAACATGTCCCCGGCTCCCCTTACAAAGTCGAAGTTTAAAACTAAACTTCGGACAACGACAGCGTCTATAGAGACTTATAAAAGGAAAACATATATATAGAAAAGACTTTTCAAATTTCACTATTAAAAATGCAATTTTGGTTGAATTTTTTGTGCACTTCAATGTCTCTACAAACGTTGTCATAATTTTGTTTATAAATTTTTACACTTTTTTTTCTTCTAATGCGTCCGCTATTGTACATTCATTTTGTATTAGATAAAAGCGAAAAGGTTTTATAACATAATTAAGGGGGCATGTATAAATTACGTTACGCTTTAAATTTGATTTAAGGTGTCGATAAATTCTGACTTTGTGTCATGGGCAGCTAATGACGAGCCATAAGTTCGGTTACATCACATTTAAAAATAAAAAATATTTTAAGTTTTTATTTGTTTTTTTTTTCTTGGATATATGTAAAAAGATATGTAACTTGTTGAAAATACTATAATAAGAAAATATTGAAAACGTTAATTATGGTAAATATAGTATTATTAAATGAAAAAAAGTATTGTTGTAACATATAAAATATGTGACGTCACATCATCGTAAAGCGTTTATGACAGCTACCTTTACAGGACACGTTCTTTCCAGCGTGAAAACACTTTCGCGCGGGAATGATTACGCGTTTAAAGACAAACAATAAAAATAAGTTGTGAATTCGCGTACACGCTTTCCCGTATTCAGTACTATATACTCCAATAATGCGTGAAAGAGTGAAGGGCAACTAATGATGACAGCGTTCAGAACTTACGACATTTGTATGACGTAATTTATGCATATCCCTTGTACGAGCGACAGCACCTTTCTTGAAGTAGCAGAACCCTCGAAAACCTTTTTTATGCTTCTGCGTTTTTTTATTCCTATATATTTGCGTAACTCGAAATGTAATTTTTATCCGTAAACATTTGAATCAATATAAATTAAAAAACGTTTCATTATTTCCTATTAGACTTTAAGCATTTTCATATACTAATCCTTAAATATAATGTCATTTAATATCTTGTACATTCGGCACCATATTTATAATATAATATCTGTGCCACGAATTTTTCATTTAGTTGCAAAGTTTTTTTTTTTTTTCGAACTGACTACGCTATTACCTAGTAAGGTCTTAACAGCTTCACCGAAAGTTATATAGCCTTCCTCGATAGGTGGACAAACAAACGACATTTTTTTTAAATTGATAGTTTTTGATTAAGTATTAAACTTGTTAGCTTTAGATTTATCAGCTGAATTACTTAAAAAATTAGTAATCTCCCACTAGTGGGCAAATACTCACACGTGGAAGGCGCTTTCTAAATAAATATGGATTATAAAAGTTTACTGTTTTTTTTAACCATACTATAAACTTTCATTCCATTTCTGTGTTTATATAATTTTTTGAAGTGATTTTAAAAGTATAATCTTTTTTTTTATTGTAATTGTAAAATTATCGTAATCGATGGTATTATATATTTAACTATGTTGCCAAATGTACCTGATTTATTTATATGTCTCTCATTTAGTAATTAGGGCGACTAAGTGACAGTACATATAAAAAATACATACATTATACATATTCCCTTTAATTTTTAAGTGTAGCAACGGTGTAAACACTTCGCAGAGACGAAATAAAAAAAAAATTGTTTCCGAAATTCTTCTTATACTTTTTCACTAAAAAGTTTTCAATATAAGAGGAATTATATCGTTTTAAATTCGGTTTAAAACTCTAGTTTCGAATGCGAATTGTTTATGCCGTTAATATAATAATGTAGTTGGAATATTATTACGTTCTTTTCTTTTTAACTATTCTGTACGGTTTGTGTATGATTTGTCTTACCTACGTAGGTTGTGTGGTCCCGTATATTGTAAATACCTATTATAAGTTTTTTTTAAATTATTTTCCGACTGTTAACTAAATAAAAAAGGAAAGTTCCATAATGTTGTTTCATTTATTATATACTAGCGGACACGGCGGACGTTGTCCCACCCTTATAGAAAAGACCTTAACAAATAACCTAAACCTTCTTCAGGAATTACTTTATCTACTGGTGAAAATCCGTTCAATAGTTTTTGAGTATATCGCGAACAGACAGACAGACTTGGCAGAGGACTTTGTTTTATAATTTGTAATGATAGGATGTATTGAATATAGGTATTGTAAAATACCTATGGTGTATTTTTTGTTTTGAATAATGATGTGAAAGAGATGACTTTATGAGCGAACCAAGAGTGTGAGTGAAAGAGATGATCGGAAGGATAAAAGGAATCAAAAGATTTTAAATATAATATTAGTCTTGGTGTACTTTGTCCATGATTTACTATTACAGTTTGCCAACCACACTTATTACAGTTTGAAACATTGGATTTTGCAAAAATAAGCGATATTTCTTTTGGTCACGATTGAAGCCGACAACATGTATGAATATGGTCTCGCCTTACTATCTTATTCTAACATACGCGTATACTCTTTCTATTTCACGTTATCGATAAATATTAATAGAAGAACATAAGAAAAAGCTGATTGTCACTACAAAACAAAAATTATATACATTTTTATACAGTTTATGAAGTAATCAAACATATGATGAGCTACATAATCGCAATACAAAATATAAATATTAGGTGTACACAGGCTGCTATACTACGCGTCGCTAGTATGACCAAAAACCGCGCAAGCGTACGGTCGGTCACGCTTACTAGCATGTCATGACGCGAAATCATAAGTTTATCTCTTGTCAAAAAATAACGCTCCTAAAGAAGTTTCCACTTCAAAAAATTAGAACCACTTTTTAAAACAATAACATACGTTCAAATTATGTTTCCATTGCTCGTATACATTGACCTTTAAACGTACCGTTTGTAACGGCAAACCTATGTTTAAATACGGAAATTAAGATTCGAGATATCAACAACCTATTCTGTTCTTCAACTGTCAAATCAATTGACAATTATAACCGTATACCTTATGCAGCCTTGAATGATTTTGTATAGCGGCTTAAAGTAATATATACGAGGATTTCAAATAGTAAGGCATTTTTAAATTTTAGATGTGTAAACTTCTTTAGTCGCGTTGAGCGATATTTTTGGCAGGAGGTCAATTCATAATTTCGCCACGACATACTAAGGGAACATACCCAAACCACGTAACCCATATTCGACAACTTATTTAAGCCGCTCCCGCCCCCAGTGACCATCCGATATATGAGGAGACCCCCCTCCCTCCAACTTTCACGTGATTATTTATAAATAGGATTTTTAATCATTTATTGCAAACAAAAAGTAATATATATATAAACTCGTCGAGATGAAGTCGAGACTGAGAAACATGTGATCTATGACTTTCTTTTTTACTGCCAAGTTCGATGGAACTGAAAAGTGGGAAATTCGTTTAGTGCTGCTGCCACAAAGTTGCTATTTTCTGGCTGGAGGACAGTAAAATATTATAAAGAAGAAAAAAGTTATATCGTAACAATAACAAAATTTAGAAAACAAGTCTTCTCTTTCTTTCTGTATTGCCTGCATTGACAAGGAATCCTTGTAACATTTAAGGAACGCAATGTACCGTGTAATGTACAATGGCACAAACTGTCGTCGATTTGCTTGGCAACTGCACTACCCTACAAACTATTAGTTTTCTATCAGCTGAAGTCTTGATATGTACCTCAGTGTTGCTGCTTACGAGTTTTAAAAGTACGATATTGACTACGTGACGAAAACCTAAGCCCTTCCCTCTTCCCTGTGACCAAGTGTGGTACTTTGAAGACCTCCCCTGAACTGGTCACGTGGTTTGAGTATGTTCCTTAATAACCGTGATCGGCCGTATTGCGCTTGCGCGGTTTGTGTCAGGCTAGCGACGCGTAGTATATGAGCCTGTGTACATATAATATTGATATTTTTCAGCTCATCATATGTTGAATATATTAATAGACTTTATAAAAATGCACATAATTATTTTTCCGGATGCCAATAGATATGAAAATCACAATAATGTCAATAATTTCATTATGAAATTTTGAAATTTAAATATTGTTACGTACACTATAATTAATTTAAAATTTCAAAAGAGAACACAGTTATTTCATTGTTTTGAGTTTTCACTTCTGTCGATAGTCCTTATGACTGCTTCGACTTTTTTTTTTCATTCGATAAACAAATATCTTAATATATACCTAAACTTTTCCTGATGAATCACTTTATCTACTGGTGACAACCACATCAAAATGTGTTCAGTAGTTTTTGAGCTTATGGCGAACAGACAGACAGACGTGGCAGAAGACTTTGTTGTATAGCATGGAATGATAAATGGCTGCCGGTTATATAAGTGGCACGACTCGTCGGCGACCAGGTGCTTTTCTTAAAGCTCGACACTTTGGCGCTTTGTAAGAACTTTGCATCATTTGGCGTCTATTGCGAGTTCTACAGCGGAGAGTGCTCTGAAGAGCTGTTCGGATTAATACCTACTGCTGAGTTCCATTACAGAACGACTCGCCACAAATTAAAATTCCATCCATGTCATCTCGATGGTTGGAAATCTTCTACTGCGCAGTTTTCGTTGCCTGAAATAAACTCCCAGCGGCGGCGTTTCCGGACCAATATTATTTGCAATCTTACAAAAAACGAGTCTAGTAACACATCTGTGTAGCCCCTTGTTACGCAGTTGTCCATAGGCGGCGGTGATCACTTACCATCGGATGACTCGCATGTTCGTTTGTCATCAATAGTATAAAAAGAAACCTCAATTTTGTACGCGTGGAAACATATTTGTTTTAAATCACATGTTAGTTATATAGTCTCATTATTGCAATTTTGTAATGAAATTTCAAGATACAAACTACAATACTATTGAAATACAATGGGTACTCCATTAAAATTACGTGAGGAGTTTAGGGGGAGGAAGTCAAGCCGAATCTCATTAAATTTCACGTGGAAGAGAGAGGGGGTTTCAATAAATCACGTAATTTTTTTCGAGCCAAAATAATGTAAAAATGTGAGAAGACCGGATTAATCTAAAAAAAAATTAGCCTAAAATATGCCAAAATCTAACACAACTCTTCTATATTATATTAAAATCCATGAAAAGATGTAAAGTTGTTTATTATAATATTGCGAAATGTAATGTAAGAATTATCATTACATAGTATAAAGTAAAGTACCCTACCGCGTCTGTCTGTCTGTTCGCGATAAATTCAAAAACTACTGAACGGATTTTCAAGCGGTTTTCACCAATGGATAGAGTGATTCATGAGAAACGTTTTGGTATATAATTTGTCAAGATTTTTTTTATAATCAGGGCGGGACAACGTCTGCCAGGCCCGCTAGTTTTAACTAAATGTAATTATAGCAAAAAAGGTAAAAATAAAAATACAAATGTGTTTTTTTAAATAAATCCAGCTCATTTATACTCAAGATACAAATTTTGAAAGATCTCGCGGGAAATTATGGGGGGGGAGGAGAGGTGTGAGACATCTCACCAGGGGGCTAGGGGAGGTCAAAAGATTGTCAAGAACGCCTTATGTAACTAATGGACGATCCCAAATACAATACTACTAAAGCAAAGCGTGCTATTTTTTCAAGACACTTGGACAAAATTGATGATGAGGTCAAAGATGCTAAGTACGCTATATCTAGAGCAGGGGTTCCTAAACTTTAAAGAACACCAATCATATACCTTTTTTATACCACGATTGTAGCAAAAAAGCATGCGGGCCGCCTGATGTTAAGCAGTCACCGCAGCCTATGGACGCTTGCAACGCCGGAGGTGCCACATGCGCGTTGCCGACCCTTTAATGTCATATTTACTTTCCCCTTGAAGAACTCTATACTGTAGTCCCCAGGAAAAACGTCAGCTGGAAGCTCATTCCACAATTGGAGTGTTCATGGGAGGAAACTCCTCTGGAACCGGACCGTCGATGTGGAGCGGTACGATGGTGGAAAGTAGCCACAGACATATCACAATTCCCCGGAACACAAGCCATTGCACAGACGGTAGAACACACATAAAGAGGCGAAATCTCTCCTTAAACTTAATAGTTCGATACCTTTTGTGAGCTTGGTATCGCCAACAATACCTTTTATTGTATGAAACTCTATATCAAATGATTACAAATCAACAATGAAATTTATATAAGAACGTTTTTTTAAGAAATGTCTAATATAATTGAAACACATTATTCACGCATTGTCTCTGGCTACGTGCTCTGCTGGGCCATACATAATTCGGGCTGAATGCTTGCTAACTACCTACCTATTTACATAAAAGTAATGAGTCCTTCTCCTCACATATTTTGTGCTATTTCCAAATAATATTTGTAAATGTGATATTATTTAATAGCTAATAATAAATAATTTTGGCGGAACCCTGATGACTAGTCTAAGGAACTGTTTTGGAAGTTTGGGAGTCCCTAATCTAGAGGACTAATTCTCAGATGTACCTGACAGAATACACTAAAAGACGTCCGGTGAAAGATTTTCAACTTGAGGGTAGTAGCCAGCCGGGTTAAGAAAAATGCACTCAACCGTCACACGCGATTGAAGTAAAACTTATAAATAAATCATAATCATAGTAATCTCTACATATTTTTCTATATTACATTTACTTTATACCAAAGAGTTGCTAATAATATTTCCTGTGTTATTTGTTCCGAATTTGCTGATAGATGGCACTACAAATAATGAAGCTTTGATTTAATTTAATACATACTTACATTGAACCCACATGGCAGCACAGTCGCACTCTCATATATACATAATTAATTCTATTGTATGATTATTATTATTCAATTTAATATTTTATTTTTTGATTGATTTGCTTATAAACTATTTATTGACAAAATCAAAAATATTTAAAAACCAGATAGATGTTACAGAATCGTGACGCCGTTACGGACTTCCGTCGCATTGTCATCCAGTTACCTCCTAGTCGCGCCTAAAGAAGTGCTTTTGCTAGAAGCAGGCTAATATAGTATATTTGTTAAAAGCCTCACTGTTCATTTCTACAAAATAATTTATACATATTCGTTATTTATCGAGTTATTTACCTTTTCAAAGACAGTGTTAGAACATTTTAACAGAAATATTTTCAGTTTAACCAAAACATACCTTCATTTGGTCTTATACACATATTTATTTAGTAATTATTGTTTTTATTACTTCTTTTTTTTAATAATCAATCAAGTGCATAATTTTGGATTATGCAGTCATTTCAAATAGTCTCTCGTCCTTGTAAAAACAACTTTAAATCATTCAGGTTAGTTAGAATTTGCAAAATCATAAATTTATCGCATAATTATAACCACGTATGTATATTGCGGAGTTTTTGCGGCCGGTTTTGAATGCTACTTTTATTCGAGACTGCGTGTCTTGGGATTTTATATGTCAATGGTTTCATCAGGATATTTTGCCTCACCGTAAGTTTCGGTTCGGTTGCTTTGCAAGGATTCGAACCTAAGTCTATAGACGGAGTGAATTATCATCGCTTCACATGCTAAGAGTTTGCTAGCAAAGGTTTTTGTTTGATCATGTTTACTATAACTTTCACTATTATTTTTAATTTAATTCGGGCAAAGTCACAGGCGGTTCTTAGTATAAAATAAAAATACAAATATAATTCTTGGCATAGTTTTAATTTTTAAATCGATTTTAAGTAACAAAAAAGATTTCGTTCATTTTCATCTATAAATCTTAACTGACAAAGCGAAACTAACTTTAAAACGAGAAAAAAATACTTACAAAAATATCATAATATATAATAATAAGTTTAAAACTAACTTAGAGATAAAAAAAATCAAATACAATATCACATTTCTACTTACAATAGAGAGATATTGGCGATTTTAATAAATTTCTTCCTTTCCATCGACATATAAGGAGGAAAAATTCAAAACTCTTGTGTTTTGTCATGTTTCATTATCTATACATTTAATAGTGCCTCATACTACATAACAAATTCGGAAGAATCAAGTATTGCCATACATAATATATTTTTCTTACAAAAAAAAAACAAAAACATTTTTTTTTGTACAAGAACTTAAAAATTATTTGGCTACATTTGTGACATCGCGATACCTACACACAATAAACCACAACCTAACAGTTTTTAAACTAAAATCGAGATAATGGAAAATCAATTTCGAAGGATAATAATATCGTTCCCTCCAGATATAATCTACTTCCCCCTCTCTTTTCCGTCTCGTATCACATTTTTTTTACTATACAATATTTAAAAAAAAATGTCATAAAAAATCCAACGAGCGATTTTTTCGTATACTTCAAATTATTCTAATTAAATTGGCATTGCAAAGTTTTACCGCGTTTTTTATTATATGACAAACAAATGCAAATAAAAAAATATCTTATCAAAATTAAAAAAAAAAAGAATAGTGTGAGCATTGATATACAAAAACCCAAGATGCACACTTAACGTCTCACAGCCGGCACACAAAAATGAGTGCATAATTTTGGATTATGCACTCATTTCAAATAGTCTCGTGTCAATTGCGTCCTTGTTAAAACAACTTTAAATCATGCAGGTAAGGTTGAATTTGCAAAATCATAAATTAATCGCATAACCACGTTTGTATATTGGGGAGATTTGCGGCCGGTTTTGATGAGCGCTACTTTTATTCGAAACTGTGTCTTGGGTTTTTATATATCAATGAGTGTCGGACAACATTTCAGTTTATCGATATCGAAAGAGCTTATTTTACGGCAAAATTTCTGGATAAACGTTACGTTCCTAAATAATAACACGTATATACACAGAATAGCCAATTAAGTACATTGAAAAATATGTTTTATACCATAATAATACAATACAATTCCTATTCCATCCATTTAACGAACTCTGTACCTTAATAATAATATAATTGAGCATAAGCACTTTAAGATTTAGTAAACGAAAATGTAAAAAAAAAAAACAATAAATTTCAAGATTTCTCAAAAATCGTTACAATATTTACACGAAATATTTACAAAAATTTCGCTTTTCACATCTCGTTTTAAAAGAAAAGCTGTTTTGGCCACTCAATTATAATATACGTAATATACAAAAGGGCAAACATAGAAAACATGTTTTGGTCTTTAATGCTTAAACATAACTTAGTATTTATCCCATCGAATATTTAAAAAAATCGGAAGGGAAAGACGAATTTCTTCTTTAGTGAAAATACTTTTCAATTGTGCGGTTCGATAAAATAGTGGTGGGAGATATCAATTACAGATTATTCGAATGAATCGTTATTGAATTGTTTATCAACATTTTTCAACATGTTACTGATGCTCAAAAACCAGTACTGGATCTGCATGACTACCAGAAGTTTTAGTCACGACGTTTTAATTAATTTTTGCATCTTTTCTTTTCAGCAATAAAAATTGTTAAAGTGAATTTGGACTGGAAGTGAACTGGATTTATCCAGTTTATTCCACCACCATTTAATTTACGATCTCTTATTAGAACCAAAGTTAATGAAAATATATCTAAATAGTTAAAACAAAATATATGATCTAAGTAGGAACTGAGTGCATAATGTGTTTGTTGTACCGAGAGATCTGATTAATTTATTTTTCACTTAAACATATTAAAAAAATGCAACAGAATACGAAATAAACATATTTATATCAAAGAATGATACGATTTTTTTTACAAATAATCGCGTATTACAGGAACTTTATTAAATATTAATGTTTTGTTTAACGTTATTAATTGCAGACATGAGTGAGATATTCTAGATGTTCTAAATTTCAAAATTGATGACTTTTTTTAAACACAAAAAAAAAAACAAAATTCGGCTTACACTTTCATAATACAATTAAAATACATATAAAACGATATTACTAGTAACGTAATTAATTTTGTTGAATTACATATATTTTGGTTTTAAATTAATTGTTCAGAGTTACTCTCTTATTTCTTTTAAGTAATTTATAACGCATAAAGTAAATAAATTAACTTAGTTTTAAATAATTACGAATTTTTAATATATTTTACTTAAAATAAAACTTGACAATGTTTGGAAGCAGTAGTACAACAAAAAAAACTGCAATAAAAAGTTACACAAATAATTTGTACACTCTAACATAATTTTTATCGACTCATGTCTCCAACTATAACTGACATAATTTAGACGACGAAAAAGTGTAAGAAACAGGTGAATGTCTTTGTCACTGGGTATTATTATGCGAAAATTATTATGAATAATAAACGATCTAAAATACAAATAAATTGAATCACAAACTATTTATAGGCAGATTTTCTTAAATTCCGGTAAACTAAAAAAAATCTAAATATTGTCTTCGCCAGCGCTTTGACCAATGTAACCTCGCTTAAAGAAAACCAACTTATAAATAGGAAAGTTATTATGAGGATTGAAATACTAGTCTTAATTATTGCTATTAAAAAAATAGAATAATTCTTAATTGCATTTGGTTCCGATGACACATAACACAACTGTATTACGAATAATTTTACTTTGGGCGAAAGTAGCAAAGAAAACATAATAAATTCATAGTCTTAAAACCACATTAAATACATTAAATTTCGTCACCTACTCACAAAATTCGGAGTATTATATAACATTTAAAAGATGAAAACGTTTTGCTAAAGTCGTAAAACAAATTACCATCGTAACGCTGTCCGTCGAGATTCTAAATATTTTTAATATTATTTTCATTAAATTTTCTATACTAGTAATACCATTGTAAGTACTAAATAGTTTATCAGGAATAGGGCAAGTTACTGCTTATCTTTGTGCGATAAAGCATGAGGCAGGATGTGCTCGGCCGGCAGTAACGCCGAAGGTTGGTGCGCATAATTCCTTATCTGATGTAGAGAGATCAGTTGATTAGGGAATGAATTTGGCTGCTGCTTTCCCTGCTGGAAATGCAAATGGTCGTATAGATACGGTCGAGTAGGTAACGCGCTGTGATGGGACAGGCCGTTCAAATGTGGAGCCATTGAATTAATCGGGGTGAACGCTGAATTAGCAGCTGACGATACGGGAGGCTGGATCCTGTCGTCCTGGCTTTCGTGTTGAGCGAATAAAGCTCGTTGCTGCTGCAGCTGGTGTTCGTGGTGATCATCCGTTTCTCGCTGCTGGTGATAACCGCCTTCATCAGACATGTGAGCGGCGGAGTCCGGGCTCACTTTGGGCCAATAGGGGTGCTCTGCAAAAGGCGCAGCAGTTGGTGCGGCTGCTCCTAATGATCTGTTAAGGCCACTCAAACCTAATGCTGATATAGGTGGCCGCTTATCAGATCTCTCCGCGTGCTTGTTCATATGTTTACTAAGATACGTCTCCTGCGTATAACTCTTACCACAGTATTGGCAAATGTGCGTTTTAAGGTGCTTCGATTCCTTGTGCTTTGGGATGTGCTCCAATAGATCTTTTTCATGAGTGAAGCATTTATAACATGAGTTGCATTTGAAAGGTTTGTCGGTCTGATGGCAACGACTGTGGCTTTGGAGGTTAGATAGCTGGGAGAAAGCTTTGGTGCATCCAATTTGCGTGCATCTGTACGGTTTGTCTCCTGTGTGGGTGCGGATATGCTGCTGTAGGTGGGAGAGTTGGGTAAACTTCCTCTGGCAGATTTCACAGCGATACGGCTTGATACCTAAATGGATTCGCGAATGTTGCGCAAGGTACGAAGAATTGGCAAACGCTTTGGGGCACTGCGTGCAGCGGTACGGCTTCGCTTCACGTAGATGTATTTGCGTGTGCAACTGTAGATCTGCCTTGGAGCCAAACACCTGGAAATAATAGAAAAGCCGCTATTAATCTTATATCAAGGAATTCAACCAAGCGTAGACGAGTAGAAAACGATAATGTAGGCAAATACGTGACTAGTTTTGAATGCTGTTTTTTATCTGTCTATCGCAACTTTGAAAGTACATGATCTGAATGAAATAAGCGCATGTTACATCACTTATATAGTTGTAGTGAGGAGTCTAAATCTGATATAGTGTCTTTTAAATAAACCATTTATATTTGCAAAGTTTAATTGGACATTGACCATTTAATATAAGACAAATTTTTCAACAATAAACCAATTCTAAGTAAATTCATAATACAGTCCACTTTCCGTAATGCGCAATTGCGGTTATAATTCGTCATAAGAATAATAGAAAAATATATTATGCCCTTGAACGACATCCACAAGAACCGGAACAAATTGTCTCTACCGATACAAACATAAAATACGTTTTTTTTTATTTACCGAACACGGCAATAAAGGCAGGATGCCGACTTCACGGCTCTTTCACGCAGTATAGTCACAGGCACTTCCTAAAACTCAGCTGCGCATAAATTTCATATAATAACTGATACACGTGCCAACAATGTGACCTGGTAATAGTCTGGCGGTACTCTTCGTTAATTCTAAACGCTGTTTCGGTACACCATTGATACCCTTTGTGATATTGGAAATTAGTTTCTAAGCCAAAATCGACGCGTCATCTCCCCGATAAGTTTTATTCACACAACAATGAGACTATAGACCACGTTCCTCCGGGCACAACTCTGAACACGCATTCAATAAATCCCAGTCGAAGCAATTATAAGCTTACAATGAAAGAAAATAGAGTTGAAATTACATTATCATCTAGTCAACGGAGTCTGTTTGATGTCGTATTAGGAAATGTCTTCAATAAAAGTATAGAAGCAAATGATTTTGAACTTAATCACGACGTGTATAAGGATGCCGATTTAAATAAAGGAAGTGAAGATAAATCGTTTGCACCCGCCGAGATTATAGGATTCGGTAGCACGTTGCATGACTAGCAAGAAAATTCGAGACACGAACCCGATTGGTCACAGTCTGAACATAATTAAAGTTTAGAGCACTACTTAATGGTATGATGCTAGAAATTCGAGGTGGTGGTTGACTTTTAATAGGACTTCGTGAAGGACTTTATTTGGTAGTGTGGAGTTTTTTTTATAAATTACTGTATCAGACGTATCTCCTGCAGTTCTATGTTAAGTTGTCTTTTTAGTACACAATGAAAATAACCCTGATCGTTCTATATGTCAATTTGACAATCGTCTGTAGTTATCGACTATCATTATACTGTTTGATATTAATAAAATTACGGTCACAGCACTGTTGTATTCAATTTTTGCCTTTACTCCGCCTATGTGATCTAAGAGGGTTTAGTAGAGAATGGTATAAATCAAATACTATCTGTTACCAATCCAGGAAGTTTAATATAATAACTCAAAAATCCGACCAATGCTTTGGTTCCTTTACTACATGTAACAATACTTTTTCCCTTATGCTACCTACTGTTACGTATGAAATAAAACGTATCATTTTGTTGAAAACTGTCACATCTCAATATGTTGTATGTGACACTAAAGGAGATTGCAAACAGTTAAGTAGGAATCGATAATCTTTGTTCTGATCGTATTGAAAAAAGATGGAAACTAAAATAGAGGACCTGGATACTTTAAATTCATAAGTACCCTACATACATAGCACCCTATCAAATTCGTAACTATTTAGTATCATTTAATTTTTTTTTTATACCAAACAAGGAGTCCTTGAAATTTCTTTTGTCTAGGATGGGAATAATTTAATAATCGATAACCTCAACGAGTGGAGTAAGGGAGAAAATCTAAACATATGTAAGTCCAGTGAGCTTTGTCCACGATGAGCTCCGAAACTATGAGTACCGATCTTCATTAAAGTTGGCATTTATGTATAATTTGGTCCAACTTAAGCGATATGATAATTTATATTTCGATTAATTGTTTCAATATTTTTTTCATTACATATTAAATTAATGTCAATGTTGATTATTGTTATTAAATTTAAGTTTCATTAGTCACTAAAAGATGGCGCTATAAATTAGTTTGTTGACAGAAAACTGTAGGACCGACTGTTATATATATCTCATAGATGGCGACACGTTTTAATTTCTCTTTCAATGACCGAGCCACAGCAACGCGTTTCCGGCTCAGCTTTATTGCTATTTTGAAAAATAACTGGACCATACAAGCTTAAAAACAAACAATCTAACAATAATCATTAGACTTAACTGACACAAAGGTTACTTTAAAAAAAAACTTCAAACTACATCACCGTTCTGATGTCTCGAAACTTAATTAACAAACGAAATGATAAATGTATGGTAATTCGTCTAACTCCTTGCTGATAATTACTTGTTTATGTGCAATTAAGATTCTAAATACCAGTTTTCTTTCTTGAATATTTGCGAGAGAATGACTAAATAGCATTTGTTGATGAATTCTAGAAACACTCGACATTCGACAGACAAATAATCGAATTTCTTTAGATAATAGATATTCCCTGGACTTCTACTTTCTAGTGATCGCTTGATCAGTCTATGACAATCTATCGATATACTAAGAATCCAATTTAAAACGAAGCACGTCTCTACGTTATTTGATCATGAATATGTATGTATTGGTGGGATGTTGGGTGGTAGGATACGGGGTTAGTGTCTGACGGGATGGCGCCTATATAAATCCGTCATAGAGACTCTTTTAGTTTGCCACTTCTTAAGTCATATAGTATTAAACCATCTTGAAAAAAATTATCAGAAAATAACTCAGTCTGTTTGTTACTTTTTCGTATTGAATTTTAGAACAAAGGCCGCTTTGAGAAGAACATAGGCTTACTTCTTAAGTTCCTATCCTAAATATACAGAAAAACCCGGAGACGAACTCACAATAAAATCTAGTTTGTAAACAGACATACGAATACATATTAATTTGAAGAAATACATAAAAATATATAAAAACTAATACATTTTAAAGTTTTGCAATTACAATTTTAAGATTGTATTTTTTTATTGTTTAAAGGTTTTGACCACAATTATACTAATTTATTACATTAAGTATACTATTTAAACCCGCAAAAGAAGAAAAAATTTAAAATTCAATAAAGATATCTCACTTTAACCGTCAACAACTTTTACAGGAGCGGTTCTATCAAAAAATCTTAAGATACCTTTTATGTAGGGCATTCAATTTCTTGTAAGAATGTAAGTTGTTCTTTTTAGAACGACAAATCGAGGTTGAGTAAAAAAATCCAAAGTTAAAAATAAAAAAAACATCATGTGTTAATTATATGAGAAACTAGCTTCTGCTCGCGACTTCGTACGTGTTGAATAGTTACTTTGGGCTAACTCTAACACGCAGCGGAAAAGGAAAAAACAAACTCCGATTTTGAAAAATTCTTCATTGATGCTCCGCTTTCATGATAGCATAATGATATATAGCCTATAGCCTTCCTCGATAAATGAGCTATCTAACACTGTAAGAATTTTTCAAATCGTACCAACAGTTCCTGAAATTAACGCCTTCAAGCAAACAAACGCTTCAGCTTTATAACCTTAAGTATAGATGAGAAATTCGACTCGCGATCTTAAAACATCCGATTTTGATAGAGTCTTTGTTTTAGTTTCTCTGGCAAAATTTCACGATTATCTAAAGAAAAATAAAAAAATCTATTTATTTGTCACACCCTAATGTACAATAGAAGATCAATAAAGAAGTAACGCTTTACGAAAAACAAATCTAAAGGGCTACAGTTACTCATAATGTGGGCAGTAATCCTACGCAAGCGAAACCGCTGACAGAAACAAGTCATAGATTAAGTTATTAAATAATACAGAGTTAGTAACCAACGCAAATGGTCATGGTACGAAGCTTGAACACAGCGCGTAACACTGTCCAAGGTCGTGGATTTTTTTAATCCGGTTTTTATTTTTAGTAACTTAGCATCTAAACAGCGGAGTGATTTAGTTGTAACGGCTATAAACGATCTCATATAGATACGATATAAGATTATCGTAGTAACGTAACTTTGGAATATAACGAAGTATCAGTAAATCTGTTTTTATTGTTTGATATTTTTATCAAGACATACAGTTGTAAATTCTAGAGCTCTGATACATGAAAATTATTTAGTTTAGTCGAGTCATTAAGTAAATGCATATATTTTTTTTATTAATTCCGTGTAGTTTTTTTCTTAATATTTGCCTCCACTACCACTGATTTGACATTACAATATTTTTTTAATAGATTAAAACTACCCTATAATTTATAACCACACATTTGGATTAATTGTAGGATATCTTTAAGTTTTTTTGATGCGATTTAACTGTAATGTTAAGTAATATTACTTAACAGTTACATTCCTTTTACCGGTTCAAGTTCTAAGCACCTATGTCGTACTTTATTATTACTGCTTATCCCCTATAAGTGATAGCACGTAAACCAGTTGTTACCCTGAAAAAATATTCATATTTTAGTCGAATTCTCGTCAAAATCGGTTCAGCTCTTTCGAAGACATGTGCAAATAATAAGCTCTTCTATTTCATACCTATACACGATGTCTTCTACACAATAGTTAAAAGAAAATCTATGTCATAATAAAACAGAACTCACTTAAAGCATTCGATGATTTTTTTAAAGAAATTTTTTTAGGCAACCAATCTACATTATTACTGCCACTGTCGAATAGGTAATTTTACAAGCGTCTTGTGATTATTTAAATGTTCCAACAAGATGGTGGCTCCCCTATTAGAACTTTGCAGGTAGTGTTTGTGGCATCTCAGAATTCATGGTCCGTGATATTATTTCCACCTAATTCACTTATGCACACTAACCGAACTATATTACGTAAAACAATACCAATATTACAAAATATCGAGTCAGGTAACACAAGATTATGAATAAAATATAAGATCCACTATATGACAGACCAAGGTTCCGCCGAGAAGACTCAGTAAATGAAAGAGATATTGTACTTTGGATTATAATATGAAGATGTACGGACGCATAAAAATAATGTTACTAAGACAAAAATTATTACGAGGAAACGATAAAATCGCCGAGCGTGAAAAATGGAGGCTGTTATTAATAATTAAAAAAAATACCAGAGCCATACCATCTAAAGGTTTAATACTGTAATTAAATGTTTTATCTCTTTCTGTGCAGTTACGTAACAAAACAAATGCGCTTATAAGTAATGGCCACGTCATGATTTGTTTGTTTGGAAATTATATCTTTATTTGTATTAATATTATTTCAAAATATTAATAACAAAATCAATAATGTATTATGGAAATTACTATAAAAGTTGATTCTGTTATTTGGTAGGGTTAATATCCGATTTTATTAAAACTTATCGTTCGCAGCAAAACTAACTTTTGCATTATATTTAATTACATAGTATTTTGTTGTTTACAGGTGACACCACAATACAGATAGTTCACGCTTTCATCTAGTCACTATCTTTTAATGACATGCATTTGTAGCAGATGTAATCAATTAGCCAGGTACCCCAAATAACCATCTGTACTCTTGTCTAGTCGTTATGTAAATTATTCTCTTTTTTTTATTATAGCACAGCAGAGTGACTGCACTGTGACTGATGGTGAGCACAGTACAATTGAAAAATGCTATTATTTCATCGTCTTAATCAGCTTGGTCGAAAAACAAGATGTCGGGTCAACATAATTTCCATAAACATGGCGTTCAGTAACAGATAAAAAGAACTATATTATGGCTTCAGCGGTAATAATGAAATTATTGGAGGTAACTTAAAATTAAAGAAGTTTACTAATATTTCTATTATTTTAAATAAAATAAAAACAATATATCCCCAAAGAAACCTTTTAACAATTTAGAGGAGAAATGACTGCTTTTTATCTGTTTATGTGCTACACAATTTCCTTTGACACGAATCTTGGCTGAATGTTCTTTGTGTCTTTGCTAAAAAAATATTTGAACTTAAAAAAAACATTTTGACAATGACAGAATTTTGACAGCTGAAATATTTTCCCTCGTAAACGTAAGCCACAGATAACCAAGGGACAGCTGTAAAATCTTACGTAAGCCCATTAAAATCCGAGGGAAATCCGATATAGGGAGAAGATTACACCGGCTGAAGGATAACTTGACAGGGGCGGTTGGATGAGCGGTATTACAAAACGACGGTCATTCATTACTGACCCATGTGAGAGAGGGAAAAATCCTGAAAACGACTCACACTTAAACTTAATATCTGGTTTAATATTCAAGAGGTTTTGCTGAAACTTTCACGGTTACTTTATGCAACGTATATTTCTTTTTGCAAAAATTAACACGAAAGAGGTTATATTAATTCTAATATAATAATATCTTTGATTATGAAATGTGTAAGGAAATTATTTTATTTTTTGGCAACCAATCTTCTAGTAGATTATTACTGCCATTGTCGAGTAGGTAAATGATATTACAAGTTTCTTGAGAACATTTCAATTAATTATCTAGATGGTCGCCGTCTTGTTAGAACTTTCCAAGGAGTTTTCGTGGCAAGTAAAAATCTATACTCTGTGGTATTATTTCCCATCCACTTCACTTCTACACAATAACCAAACTATATTACGTAAAACACCACCAGTGTTACAAAATATAGAGCCAAATAATACAAGATTAATAAAATATAATAAATAATTGTTTAAAAAAACTAAAAAAACAGGTGCTGATATTAACATGCGATGCGTCACTGTTAATATCAGCACCTCCAGATATCAGTATTTTTATCATTTTTTTGTCACTTTTTACAAAAATATACATTTATTTCTAATTCACACTATTCTTAATCCAAATTTATTAAATTTTATTTTCTGTTTTTTAGTTGGATTTTATATGAAAGCGTGTTTTTTTAGTTTTTTTTTAAACTATTATTTATTTTTCATTTTTTAGTTAAAAAAAATTATTAACTTTTTTTTTCGGATTATTGCATTGTCATCGACCTTTGACAGGTGTGCAAAGTTTGAATTAAATCTGATCGTTCAAAGTAGGACAAAATCGAGCTCAAAGGGGTCGGTTACAAACAAACATACAGGTGAAGCTAATAAAAGCGTGATAAAAACCGCTGCATGCCATTTCAAGATCCCGCTAAAAACTAAGGAAATAATAGAATTGATTTTAGAACGATTGGCACAGATTATAAATGAAAGGTAAAAATAATCAAAGACATGCAGTCTTTTATATAATGAAACACGTGGAAGATTCCGCATTATTGTTCCTTTGTTTTGGGTACCGATTAAAAAGTGTTTAACTATATATAGCATGTAAATATAGCACGGAGTAATATGTTTAGAATGATAGTTTAAAGGTAGCGTTTTCAGAGACATCCTCAGAAGACTTTAGTTCGAATCTTGCAATGCATTTGAGTTCACAACCAAGAAAAGCGTTATGATACATGCCTTCTCGCACGGTGATAACTTGGTAAAGGTTTATTTAATACTAGTCTAACTTAGTTACCACATAATAGTAGAATACCAATCTATCTATCATCAAGCTCTTATATACAATTGTACTAGGGGCGAGTTTTTCTAGACTTAGCATGTTACCATTTTGGACTAAATCAGTATCAGATGGAATTGTCATCAAAACTGGATAGCTAAAGCTATTTAAAAAAATGTCATTATTATTCTTTTAGTTGTAATTATTATAGTGGCATCTGTAATTAAATGTTTTATCTCTTATGTTTTTATTTTTATTAAATGTTTTATATCTAAATCATGTGTTAAAGCAAAATCGAGAGCGTGAAGATATCCTCTGTTAAACATAAAAGAAACTAAAGTTGGTGTGCTACAATGCCACCTAGTAGCGGGTTGTATAAAACTGGATCTTCTTCATGAAAAACACCCAGGTATGCCAACTATGTAGATATAATTATTTATTACGTATTTGGTAGCTTATTTGTTCATGTTTACCCCAATCTCCTTGAAATGTAAAAGTCGCCAAACTCGACAAAAACCGCGCGCTATAAGGTGGCCTTCGTTTTTTGCTCATACTAAAATTATTAATCGTGCCCATACATTTTGTGTTTATCTGTGGACATTAGGGTGTCCCCAGGAGGATGTACCGAGACGGATTTTCTCTAATAAGGCATAGTTTTTGCCCGGGCAAGGGATTAATTTCGTGAAAGCCTTGCGGTGACAATATGGCGGCGATCTGTCATTTTTTGGAGGGAAAAAATAACGTTCCTCCGAAAGCTTTAACTTAATTTATACACGAGGAAACTTATTGTATTTTACAATTGTATGTATATATATATATATATATATATATTAATTATTCTTACTATTTTGATATATGAAATTCTGATGTGAATTAGCAATATTCTTGACCAATTTGGATGATTTTTTTTTACTTACGGGATTATCTGAATGGTTTTTAACTATAATTGGACTCTATAGATAAAGATACTAAGTTTTATTAATTATGCTATTTTTTTTTATTAGAACGAAGTTCTTACGACAGGCTTGGAGGAGATAGGGATTTTGCTGCGCGACCGAACTGAAAAAAATGTGATATTAAAACCGTAAGAAAAAGTCCGTGGCATAAAACCGTTAAATGAGACGTGCGCAGGCGCGACAGTCGTATACACAAGCGAGTAGTGTATAATAATAATATATAATATTATTTTTATATTATTTATATTAAATAAAAACTAATCAGCAAAATTTAAGAGAAAAATCAAGAAAACCTACATAAAATTGAGCTCGATTTTTTTTTTGCAAATTGTGTCGATTCTACATTAGCCGAAGGAACTTCGTTCCTACCTGGTGTTCCACGACACCACATCTTTTTTTATTATTTATATATTTAGTACAATATATATGTATTTCAATATTAATTATACTTTAGCGTTAATTTGTGACTAATAGTAGGCACCAAATACGAAACGCGTTAAACTAAAAAAAAATTGGTTGTGTGTAAAGTCGGTTTACAAACGACAATTTCAACCGTGATAACGACTCGGACGCATCAGAAACTTGTAATATCTTTACTCACTTGACAATGGCAGTAATAGTCTACTAGAAGACTGGTTGCCAAAAATAAAATAGAAGACTCGGACGCATCGGCCGATGGAGTGGAAGAGAAATAGATGCGCCACAATCCGATCGCGCCCTTCTATCGCTTGTTTCGCGCTCTCGCTTGCACACTCAGCTAAGGTGGAACGTGACAATGAGTCATGGCTTTTTCGTGCGTGCAGCTGGCGTTCATCGATTTATAAGACGTTATCACGTCAAAAGAGTCACTATGAGTGATTTGTCATGATGGGATGTAGCAAGTTGGCATCGTCATAGTTATATCTAAGCGTGCGCTTCTGATACAATCGTCAGTCCATTTATCTCTTGAAAGAAAGAGTCACATTTCGTCCAATTATTCGTGACTAGCCTCTGCCTGCGACTTCGTCCGCGTGGAATAGTTACTTTGAGCTATAGCTAACACGCAGCGGAAGCTCTCAAGAGGAAAAAGAACCCGACTTTGAAACATTCTTCATTGGTGCTCCGTTCCTATTGGTCTTAGCGTGATGATACAGAGCCCATAACCTTCCTCAATAAATAAGCTATATAGCAATGAAAGAATTTTTCAAATCGGACCAGTAATTACTGAGTTTACCTCCTACAACGTCACAAACTTTATCTCTTTATAATATTAGTATAGAAGTATAGATTAGTGACGGTATTATAATCCACAAATCATAGTATCATCTCGAAACAAAATTAAACAACAAAACGTTACTGAACAACGATAATCAAGGAAGTAATAAACTGTGAAAAAAAATCAAGGAAAAGATTCACGAGTAGTTCAATTACCGGCTTCCGAATCGATTCATTGTTCACTTAAACGTTAATTTTTCTCGTTAATTTTCTAATGAGATTGTTTTAATTGATTTTTTGGATGTACCTTTAATATTAATTAATAATCGATTCGATCGGTACGCTTATTATATCGATTAGTCAATGTTTACTTGTCATCGCGTGGAGGATTTTATATCTTACAGCTTTGACATGTAGGTGTATTTTTTTAATCTACAAAACAATATCCAAATTCGCTATTCATGTCTGTTAGCGTGTGCGCTTACTTCTTCTAAATTATGTAACGGATTTTGATACGGTTTTCAGGCATTCAATTTACGGATAATGGGTAAAACTCGACATATTAATAAAGTCGTAAATCGAGTCTTTACGTTGTTAACGCTGGTTAAGCCTTATAATGTACATAAATATATTATACTAAATTCTGAATAAAATAACTAAAAGGGGCCTAAATTAAAAAAAGTTTTCATAAATATGTGTTCAGTAGTTTTTTTATGATGTAGATATAGACATATATTCAATTATTCATCCTAATTATCTAGTTCATAATATTATTAGAATAATGCGTGTGAATTAACAGGTGATTGCTAGTTTTTCTACAAAATAAAATATATACTTAAGATGAAAAACTTCTTGAGAATAGACTCCAGACTTTGTGTAATTAATATTACGGTACGTCTACAGAATTCTATACTCTATCGAGGTCTTCCTTATCGAATAACGAGGTCGTGGCGTCTGCTACCATTTGTTTTTAAAACAAGAAAGAAAAATTTTGGACGTTAATTGTATTTTATTCTATTTTAAATAAGTTTCTGCGGTTTTCCGCTATCTACTTTTAATAACATAAATTAGTAAAGAGACGATACTTATTACTACATACAATAAGAATGTGAATCTAACGTGTGTGTACTTTTTCGATTTTCGTGAAAAAAGTTATTGCAGATGTCTAGGGATAAATAATAAGATACATTTCAATATTTTTTTAAAATGTCTGTCTGTCTGTTTGTATGAACACGCATCACTACTAAACAATAAAGCATATCCTCGAGATTAACATAGTCTTTGTTTCATTAAAATCGGTCCACTCTATCAAGTTATTATAGTTTTAACGACGACGCGACTTAAGTATGAGAGAAAAGTAGATAAGTAATGAGACTTAATAGATTTACATGACTTTATTAGTCACTGTTTTGCATATAAGGTTCCACGCGGGCGGAGTCGCGGGTACAGCTAGTATTGAATAAAGATGTGCTCGAGTGTGTACTTTGATCTTATTTGATAGAAATGTATCTAATAAAGCAAAGCTTACGTAAAAGAAAAACGCTATTTGGATACAATTCAGTTGCACTGATTTACTTTTTGCTAAATTCCTCTTCGCCTTTACTCCATATGGCAGTAGCTACCTATCAGTCAGAGTTCTATGAAAATCGGTGCAAGCGTTTTGGAGGGTAGCCGGAACAAACAGACAGACAAAAAGTTATAAATTGTTTCTTTTATAAGTACTATTTTGTAGTTTGTTAATGCTTTTAACGTGGTAATCAGATACTTTATTTATGTGTATTAAACTTTTAAAAGTTGGATTTAGTAAAGGACAGACATAATTTAAATAAGCTATGAGAAATGGTTCATTCCATGTGTCAAGCTCACTAAGACCAGTACCAGGTTTTAGGTAACAGTGTTAAGTTTTATGACAAAGTCCCAAGTGAGTGTAAGCACTACGTCAAGCGCATTTTAATATCTAAAGGCTATTATAGGGTGGATCGATATGTGAACGATGATGACGTTTGGAAATGACGCCTCTCTCTCTCTCTGTGCATAAAAATATGTATGATGAAAAGATAAACCAGTTCGAGTTTGTTCTCGGTTCATCTCGATGGCTGGGTTGTTAGTCCGAACTGGTGGTAGTTTCGACGTTCATAAGCACCTTCTTATTTTGATTTCGACTCCTCTCTGTTCAGTTAGAACGATTCATGATTGACTTCACACGTATAATATTTTCCCATTTCTGTTTTCCCTTATGTATGTATGTAAGACCCAATGTATAATTTATTGTACATGCTAAAACGTCGAATTCAGCTCCAAGTCTGAAAATGTAATCATCTCCTAGAAGCACAGTGTACAATATAATGTACATTCAAGGTTTCCCGCCAACTGTAATCTTACCTAATATTGTGATTAATCTCATATTATTCAATAAAAGATTGTCCAAAAATGTTCTTTCATTTAAAACGCCCAATGGCCCATTTAAATGAAGAGATAAAAAAATATTGGCTGAATTTTTCACTGAAAAAAGATTAGATTAGACGTGGAACATGTAAAAACGTGTTGAACCCTGGGTTTTTACTCGTCTCGAATATTATATACTGGGCTCTAAGAGTGTTTGCACTCATTGATACGTCCAAATGCTTAGATTTTCTTTATCTAACGTTTGCTCTCTGAACCATTTTAACGGTCTATTGTAAATTTTAAAAAAATAATCAACTTCGTAAATACAATAAATTCCATCAAAATGGTGACTAATTTTTCACGTCTCAATGGTTACGGTTAAACGGTTTTTTTTTTTAGTTGAACCTAATTTTCCGGTTATTGTGTATCGTAGGATATTATGTGGACGAAATATATACGAGTATATATTTTTCTAACCGTAAATCTTTCAAACTTTTTATCAATTTTCAAAGCTATAACGAATTCCCTGTAGAATATTATTTTTATTATATATATTTTTGTTTTTATCAATATTTAATAACGACTTATTATATTGAATTATTTGTATATATATGCATAAAAAATTGAAGTGTCCGTTATTCGACGGCAATTTTAATGAAAAATTTTTGAAGTATTATCGAGGCTAGATATCATTTCGCATTTCCACAGAGGTTAGGTAAAGCAATGAGAAAAAATGTAAAAAAGCAAATTACACGACCGGAGTCGTTAACAGTTACTAGTATGCAAATATATACTATATAATACAACTAATCGATATATTTTATACAGTCAATTATATATAAACTAGCGGGCCCGGCAGACGTTGTCCCGCCCTGACTATAAATAAATCCTTGACAAATTAACTAAAACTTTCCTCATGAATCACTCTATCCACTGGTGAAAACCGCAAGAAAATCCGTTCAGTAGTTTTTGAGTTTATCGCGAACAGACAGACAGACAGACGCGGGAGGGGACTTTATTTTATACTATGTAATTAAATTACATCTTCATAGGCCTTTTCATCTGTAACAGATGATTTAAGTAGCATTCTGACGGCACTTCCGTTCGTGATGTTTTCCACTTCCAAAGCAGGTGGGCGAAGTGACCTCTTCGCAGATGCTATTGCGCCTGGGATAGACGACTTTATGGCAACAGGAGCTTGCCCAGTACCGTGCCAGCCTCTCCTCCTCCCCAGCAGAACCCACAGGAGAGACAATGTGACATGACATGTGGTGTTGGTTTTTGTCGCAGGTACCTACCTCATGCCTAAGCGGAGGCACCGTTCCGGGGTTATCAGTTTTCCTTCTATTCATAGTCTATATGTTAATGTCTGATGGTTGTGGATAACAGCGATTATAAAGGACTAGCAGGTTGGGACGCTGTTTGTCCTATAAGCCCAACAAGACAGGAAAAAGGATAAGGACATTACATTTCAATACAAAGAAATACAAACAACAAATACAAAGAAACAAAATGTTGACTATAGCTAACTTCAGGGTGTCTGTTTTTCGTAACAGTGTGTGCGCGCAGCGTAAAAATTTACTCTCATCATTTTTCCCTAACGCACCAAAAGAAGTATAACTTCAAAAATACTTATTTAAATGTTTACTTAAGCATGGGAGGAGGGGGTAAGAGCATTGTTTACTATTGCTGGTCAGGGGGGCGGGGCGGTCAGGAATTACAAAAACTCTACCTATGTAACACTTGAACGTCACTCTATGTGGTTCCAGCTTTGCTCGTATTATTTGAGATATTATAATAATAAGCTATCCTATGTTCTTCTATGTATCTCTTACAATGTGTATACAAAATTTCTTTATGATGACTTGATTAGTTAAGGCATAACGAATAAACACATCAGCGTTTTACAATATTAGTAAGGATTCAGACTATAATAAGGATGTAAATCTAACGCGTCTGTACTTTTTAGATTTTTGTGAAAACAATTGTTCCAGGTGTCTTGGAATAAGTAATAAAATACATTTCAAGAATTTAAAAAAATGACTGTCTGTCTGTATACCTATTTGTCTGTTTGTTACCTGAACCATAATGCATATCGTCGAGTAACGTTTAATCTTGGTTTCATTAAAATCGGTTCACTCTATCAAAGGTTATTCTAATTATAATGACTACACGACTTAAGTAAGAAAGAAAAGTAGATAAGTAAATGGACTTGATACATTCAGATGATTTTGAGTCACTGTTTTGTTACATTACGTTCCACGAGGACGGAGTCACGGGCACAGCTAGTATTGAATAATTACCACGATCGCATTATAAGCTTGACGTTTGGTATGAAAACTCGTTCAGTTTTTCACAGCGACCTCTCCTTACCTAGTGATTTTGGAGGTAAAAAACCGACGCCGCCAATGTCACCAGCGGCCATGCGTTAAATATTGGCGCAACACTGTGAAAAAAACCGAGTAATCTAGGTAAATAGCGAGAAATCAGCCGGCAATGTTACTAAACCCGACGATTCGATACTCCAACTAGAACGATATTGTAATTTTTTGACTGAAAAAACAAATTATTACTAAAAAATGAATTATAATAATAACTAAACAGGTAAAGGTAGTTTGCATTGATTGTTGTCGAAATTTACGGAGACATATATATTTTAATCGTAAGTCTAAATAAAATAATCATAACCAATGGAAGCCTACTTACGCGTAGGACACGGATGGTTATCCCATGTGTTAGACCAGTAACAGATCTTTAGGTAACAGTATTAGGTTTTAGTCCAAAAGTACATTCCAGATTTGCTGGAATGTGATGTCAAACACCATGTCAAACGGGTTTTCGTATTCCATATGGCGGATGGTATATAGGGATCACTCTATTTATGAATGTGGCTTAAAGAACGGATCACCGGATCACATATTTTTTAAATGCCCTAGAAACAGTTTCTCTCTCTATGATGTTCTACCTCCTTCTATTCCCCGTCTACTAACATTATGCATCTCTTAACTCTTGTTACGAATAATCATTTGATTCTAGAATGCTTGTCGAAATCTATGAATACTAACAAAATTAAAATTTAGATTTTAGTGTAATGCTCTTGTGTATGTCTGCATTCTAACAATATGTTGTATGTTTGTGTGAAAAACTACATGTGCTTTATTTGTGGTGTCTGTTCGTAGATAGCCCGGTCTGGATTTAACGATAGATGTTTTAATTGTCTGGCGTAATCTCCATTGTTTATGGCTTCATTCATATGACATTGGCAAAATTGTGTGCATACACATGTTGCCATTTAAAAAAAGAAGAAGTATATATGCCTCGCGAATCGTTAAAGACTGCGTTTCATGAATTAGGTGTATTTATTCTCCACATACATTTTTTTTAATTTATTTATGACAAAAAGAATACATATATTTATATAGTATGGTTCTCTTCAGGAAACCGCTATTGCGGTTTAATCGAGGAGAGGTATTTTCGTCAACACGCCAACAAGATAGATATAAGTATGTTTAAGTTTTTGGAGGTAGTTCGTTTATGAAATATCTTCTTAAAATACGTTTCGCTTATTTTACATTACTTCGTTGTAGTTCTATTATATAATCGGTTGGTTATGTGTTTAAGATTGAAGGAAACATATATTCCCACGTACGCATACCATAGTAATTATTATAACAAGGCAGTGTGTACATGGGAACATCTGCCAAATTCTGCAAAGAGTCCGTTAGTACTCTTTTTTAAGATAACTAAATACCTTTAGATTCTCAGAAATTACAGCCATTTTATACAATTTAATGTTAGTCCGCAAAATTTTGGCTGGCTTTCGGAAAAAAACCTTTTTATCCAAAAAATATATAGTGTTCCCGAGGGATAGATCAGACCTACAATAACACAAGCAAAGCCCCGAGCAAAAGCAAGGAATATGTAAAATAAAGACTAGAATCATTTGTCGTGAAAATGTGGCGTGACTAACCAAAAAGGGCGCATGAAGTCCTGGAGAATTGTTGGAAAAATTAATATTATTTTGAGAAAGCCTCTAGAATGCTGTAAGGTTAGCTTATAGATTCCTTTCTTTAATATATAAATATGAAAATCCAGTTTCATGTACATTAATCCAATTAGCCTATGAGGCTGGCATAGCCACTAAGGATATTTTAGTCCTTGCTAAAATAAAGGAAAACAAATATGGGACTACTTTACTATTTCACTTTAGTTTTTCACGCAGTTCCAAAAATCGTATAAATAATTTTGGAAGATATTACTATAAACAGATAAACAAACATTACTTCTATAGAACAATAGCATAAATAAATTATCGTCGTTTTAATTTATTCAGTAAAGATAAATAGTTTTTAAGTAAATTAGTATTCCTAAGATCTAATAATTATACGTCGACAACAGCGCCATCTATCGGCCTCTATCTATTAACTATGAAATAAACACGTGCCTCCACAAGTACAAAAAATCACTAAAAACACTAAACAAAAGGAAAATATTACAAATACACAGCGGAATTTTACATATAAAAATTGTATAAATTAAGTACCTAATAATGATCTATATATATTCCCGTATATCTTGTGACGGGTAGTTTGAGTTTACGGTAACGCCTCATGAAGAGATACGATCGAGTAACATTCACGTAATACCGCCATCTAGCGTGAAGAAGATGAACTAATTGATTTTTTATCCGTATACGTTGTTTGGTCAAAACCGTGACAAAGTCAGCAAATGAGAAGGGTTGGCAGATTAAAATAGAAGGTAGAATTTGTCCATTGGTATGACAAAAATTAGTATACTTCCTACATCCTACCAACCCTGAACAAATTGTACGGTAGAGTTGTCCTCTTTGTGTATGATACAGAAGTACAACATAAAAGGTGTTCCAAACGTAAGCATGTTTCACCATCTATAATAGCAAGTGTTGTTGATAGTTATTCTAACTAATATTATGAACCCAAATGTCAGTTTGCTTCTTACGCATTCACATCTTAACTGCTCAAACTAATTTTACTAAATACCTTTCGGGAACAACTACACTTGAGAGCCAGTCTCCCTCTAGGCTTAGCGTGTATACCTTCTTAAATTTCAACATCATGTGATATTGTGGTTCAATGATAAATCTTTAAAGAATATAAAAATAACATAATATGAATGTAGACGCTAACATCAACTACATTAAATTATATTTTTATTACGTACACAGTTAAGTCTGAAAGGTGTATTTATTTTTAAATTTAATATGAAAATGAATTAATTTTCTACTCCGAGGTCATAAGTATCGTCGTTGACTTATAAAATGAATAATGTATGAAATCTTACAAACAATTGCAAACAGAACGTACGTGTTATAATAATATTTGTATAATTTAAAAGACTAGTTATTTTTAACAATTTCTATAATATCGCAATGAGGGACTACCATTGAGGTAATACTTACAGCTTAAGGTAACATTGTTATCATGTAATGAGATTTCGGCACGTACCTACTTATAATGAATAAATAACTTGACATTTCATTTAAGATCTTCCGATTAGGAATCGTAACGACCAATCGGAATCCATTAAAAATCAAACTAAGCCGTGTTCCGCCAATGTCGATCGAATATTTAAATTTGGAAGCCAGCAGGGTGCGCGCGCGCACGTGCCGGACAAAAAACGTTATTTTCCAATAGTTTCCTAGCTTTGATCAAGAAGCGAGCGACCAAGACCTAGTTATGGACCCCCGGTTCTGTCGTTTGAAAATGAACTCTACAACGTTATAGATACGGTGTAGTGATTATTTGAGTTAGTTTTTCATCTATCGGACGTTGTTTTTTCGCCGATTGTCACCCAAGCGGTAAAAAGTTCGAAATCGTGGATCTGTAGAAAAAAACGCCGCTTGCTACTGGCATTGAACGGTTCGCGCGGATTTGGGCGTTGTGAATTAGTTTTCTGAACAAGTAAATTTGTCGCGAGCCGCGTACACTAAGATAAATGTCACGTTTTCGTTTCATTGTGCATTCTGAAATTGATATTTTTCTAATAGCACATTTTACGGTCGAAGCATAAAGAAAATAAAAAATAAAAAGCACGTTACGAATCGCGAGTTTAAATGACGCCCGGTTTTATAATAATAATCTTCAATTTTTAAATGGGAAATTTTTCATAACTATTTTTTGGTTTGAGGGTAACCTTTATAACGGTTTTTTTTAAAGGTTATTGAACTGTATACGCTAAATCGTCTCGAGTTACCATTAAATTGGAAATTCTTCACCAAGCAATGACAAATGCACTAGTTAGTCGTTGACCAAAAAAAGTTTCTTTAGATTTTTAAAAACTATCTAAGGTTTATATATATTTAAAATAAAAACCGTAGGTATTTTGCACGTTGAGATTATTACTCTAATAGGAGTCAATTATCTAAGAACGTTTGCAAATACTATACAAATATGACCGCATAGTTACACGAAGACGTTCAAACGGACTGACACGTATCCTTTTTACGAATAATTATATATAACACTATGAAAAAAAAAATTATGGTTACTATAGTCGTAAAACAACTACCGAAAAAAATTAAATACGCATTGAACTCTTACTTAAAAAAGTTTGATCACAAAAGAGTGTCTTACCCGTGTTTACAGGTGGGCATTGTTTAAACATAAATATTCTCTAACACTTGTCTAAGTTGACACTTATTATGTTATTGTTTTTCTATTTACCCGCAAAATACATTTTGTAATAAAATGTGAGTATCGTGGTTTATTTAAAGAAATAAACGAATTAAACAATTTTAGAGATTCACAAGTAAATAATTACTACTACTATATGACATCTGACAATGTATTGAATCTGTCATTCCACCTTCTGCACTTCTTTTTCTTTTTCTTGTTTTGACTCCGCAGAAGCACTTGCCAGTGTAATTTCAATGGAGATTACAACATATTTTACACAATAAGTGTCGTGTGAATAATTTAAATGTTCCGACAAAACGGTGGCTCTCTTGTTAGAACTTTCCAGGGAGTTTTTGTGGCATCTCAGAATTCATGGTCCGTGGTATTATTTTCCATTCACTTTACTTATGCACAATAACCGAACTGTATTACGTAAAACACCACCAAATTCACAAAATATAGAGTCAAATAACACAAGATTATGAATAGAATATAAAATCCACTACATGACAGACCAAAATCCCGCCAAAAACTCCCTTCGGCACTTTAATGTAATATATAAATTGCTTATTTTAACAATTACATCATGTTCTTTTAACTAAAATATCACAATAATTATAACCAACTAGCAGGCCCGGCTGACGTTGTCCCGCCCTGATTACCCCCCCGCAACCCCCCTTGTGGGTGGAATTTCGTAAAATCCGTTCTTAGCTGACCTCTACACGGCGAAAGGAATATTCCTACCATATTTCAAGTCGCTACGCCTTATGGTTCCAGAGATATCGTGATGAGTCAATATATAGGTGGGAATCTCTTATATATATATATAGAAGATAGATTTAACGTATAAGACCGTTTTCGAATTATGAGATCGAATAGAACGAATGCAGTTCAGAGTTGCTTGCATAAAAAACATAAACCAGATGTATGGTAGAGACCGCTTGGAAACGCTTTTGTAACAAAGTATTATAACCATGTGTTCAACTAGATTTCAAATTTTAGGCACTGCTTAGTAATACTCGTGTTAAGCCCGTGTTCGTTTTTGTTTTTGTAATAAGAACGTTAGAGTGACAAGGAGAACCATATACTCGAAGGGATGTCAAGCTAATATTTATTTACATATGTGGATGATATCAACAGTCCGATGAATAGTATATAACAGCAAAAAGAATGGGTAAACTAGACTGAAAATCAACAACGCTTTATCACAACGATACAACTATATAAATAATTAATAACAATGAAAAATTCAAATTATGTAACAGTAAATATTGAAAAACATTCGAGAGAGAAAAACAAATAGAATTAAGAATAAATGAACAAGTGAAAATGAATTGACTTATAAAAACTAAAATCAACGTATGGAAAAGAAAACAAGGTGGCAAATATAATAGTCATGGATATAAAATGTGTTTTGAGTTTAAAATCTCAATGGGTAAATATATCTAATAAGATATGCTTGGATGCAAGCTCATTGTATAAAGTCATACGTACGATTGGATTGTAGTAGAAGATTCTTGTAAATTGGCGTTACAATTTAGAGGGAGGAAAACGAGATATAATTATATATTAGACTAGCCGCCTCTGCCCGCGATTTCGTCCGCGTGGAATAGCTACTTTGGCCTAACGCTAACACGCAGCGGAAGCTCTCAAGAGGAAAAAACATTCTTCATAAGTGCTTCGCTCCTATTGGTCTTGGCGTGATGATATATAGCCTATAACCTTCCCCGATAAATGAGCTATATAACACTGAAAGAATTTTTCAAATCGGACCAGTAGTTCCTGAGATTACCACTACATCGTCCCAAACTCGCAAACTTTACCTCTTTATAATATTAGTATAGCAGTATAGATATAGTATTGCATTGTTTCGTACATTGACTTTCTTTTACAACCTTTTTCATGGAGAATCTTCTACGATTCACTCTACTATTTCCTTTCCATAAAGAATATACGTTTACGAAGCCATAATAAATATTGTTGATTGTAAGGAGCGTAACGTATGATAAATAGAGACTTAATAATAAAAGTTTGATTTCTCGATGGTATGGATAAAAAATATTTCCAAAATTTTCTTTGAAAACACTAAAGCTGCTCAATAGCTACTACATAAGTCGAGACGAGTCATAAGGACTGCCGACAGAAGTGAAAACTTAAAACAATAAAATAAATGTGTTCTATTTTGAATTTTCAAATGAATTATAGTGTGAATGATAGTATTTAAATTTTAGAATTTGTTTATTAAGATTATTAAAATTAGTGTGGTTTTTATATCTATTGGCACTCGGAGCATATATACATATGATGAGCTGCAAAATATCAATATTACATGTACACAAACCCTTATACTACGCGTCGCTAGGTGACGCAAGCCGCGCAAGCGCAATACAGCCGGTCATGCTTAATACCATGTCATGACTCGAAATTATAAATTTATCTCCAGTCAAAAATACCGCTCAACGCGCCTAAAGAAGTTTCCACTTCAAAAAGTGCTTTAAAAACCTGTTAATTTCTCGTCAAATTCGATTCAACCATATAGTATAGTATACTTATTCGATTATACAGTAAATTCTAGAATATTTCTGTGTCTACATCACGGCGGATGGATGGATCCCATCGTTAGTTCAGGTTCCAGGATCCATTAAGATTTCCGCCCGCTGTGCTACCGTGACATGCGCGGGAGCATTCATCTCGCCATGTTTCCAAACAGTATGAAATAACTACATTTAACCAAAAATAGTATTTATATCAACAACGATAAAGGTTATATTGAGATACACAAGAAAATGTCTTAAGTAACTCCTCACTGTAAATGATATTGTAATACTGTACTTTATTCTTTTTAAAATTACGTCCACTTTTCTGTAAAGATAACATGGTATGGTGCGTTATTGGAAATTGTATTTTGTTAACACAGACTTAAAGGTGACAATTCTGTATATTATGATATGTAATCTTAACAAAACGCACCGGTTGTAAAATATCACTCATTTTTAGTGTTTTTAAGGTAATTGTATTGATTTACCAGTATGAGGTTATCTTCAAGCAACTGTAATGAATTTGAGGTGAGTTGCTCGCTTTTGTACACCTGATTAATTCTTTTTATGTACAGTTCTATTTTTTTTATTTTATTTGCAGAAATAAAGATATATTTTGAAGTGAAAACTGCTTAGTCGTGTTGAGCGATTAAAAAAAAGTATTTGGCAGGGAATAACTTATAGGTACGCGTCACCGATGGCCTCGACATGTACGTGACGTATTGCGCTTACAACAGACTACCGACGCATAGTATAACGTCTTGTGTCAATTTAATATTGATTGTATTGAGCATGCGCAGTCCATTATATATTTGATTAAGTAATAAACAGTATGAAAGTCTATATAACTATTTTATCGCAGTGCCAATAGATGTGAAAAGCAGACTTATGTTAAAAATTTCAATCTAAAAATCGTACAATTTTAATAAATCAGACTAGAATCGATTTAAAACTTCAGAAAAGAACAGTTATTCTATTGATTTTATTTGATTTGATTCCTTATGTCTTCCGTGATGACTGTGACTTATGAATTTCGTCCATATGTTTATGTATATAGCAGGTCTGGTCTGAAAATCAGGCTATCTGTCGAATAATTGTATCTCTCTTTCTTTCAAATATATGGAGTAGTTTTTGCGTGATCCATACATATCGGCAGAACACTATGATTATATTTAAAATATAATCTCTCATACTCATCCGATTAAGTACAATATAGGCTGTATACATCACTATTTAAATACAATAAAGTTTCGATTTTATAACGTACAAAAATTTTAATATACATCTTTTACAATTCCATTATACAGGATAAACTTTGTTTATTGTGGATCAAAGAACATTTAGAAACACCGTTCACATAAAAATAATAATAATATAATATCTACATTACATAGAAATGCAATTGAGAGTTGAGACAGGCAAAAACCTTCTACGTGCCACCACACAGGAAGTCGAAGTTTCGTTGTCTCTCTCCCACTCAATATAGAATGCTGTCGTTCCATAATACCAGTTTTGGCGTACTAAAGAATTATTGAGCTGATAGGATGTTTGCGAGGTTGTCCATAGAAGTATTAAATTATAGACACGAACGATATTTAAAGTCGTCAAATCAGAAATCCAATTTAATGTATTAAAATTGTCCTGTATTATAATTATTGGATTTTACGTATATATACTTAGGTATGACTACATTAAAAATAAAAAATTAAATATTTACACCTGTAAAGCGAAACAAAGTTGTGATTGGTCAGTTTAGAATGCCGCGATAAAATCTTAATAATATTATAAACAAGAAAGCATGTGGAGATGAATCTTTCTTGATGACCTTAATGTTAAAACTACTGAACAGATTTTGATAAAATAAGGAGACGTCCAATAATTACTTAGAGCAGAGGAGGGGTCAAGCCGAATCACATTAAATCTTATTTGAGGGATAGAGAGCTTAAAAATGTTAAAAACGTCTTAAATAGTCAAATAAACCTTTCTCATGAATCAATTTATCTACTGGTGAAAACCATATCAAAATCCGTAAGATTTTTTGTGTTTATCGCAAACAGACAGATAGACAGACGTGGCTGAGTACTTTGTTTTATAATATGTAGTGATTATTTATACTTTATCGGTGTTATTATAAAAAAGAAGTTAAATACGTATTGAATACTTGCTTTAAAAAGGTTTCGAATTAAATGCACCGCGGTCGCTGAATGTTCGCCATCTTGCTATTTTGTCTCGCTTTGGTTACGTTAGGTTAGACTTGCGAAAAAGGATAACGCGAACTTGCCTCGGGCGAGCGCGGTGCATACAATTCGAAACCTTTTTAAACCAAATATTTACCTTTTTTATAATAACACCGAATAAGTTTAAACTTTAACGATAGTTTAAATGCAGGTCCAGTAGTACATCTATCGCTACTTGGCGATAGTCTTTGAACTTGATGGTGATAGCAACCCAGGTGGGCATTTAATTTACTACTATCCTAAGGCTTTATCACTTTATTTTCCTTCACCCAATGTCAAGACTCATAATATAACTAACCAATCTCGATCGAATGAATTCACACATAATTTCTGTAATTAAATATCTTTGACATCAAATAATCTTAAATTATCACTAGTCATCGTTCAGTGGTCGGATTTCGGCCACAACAAGTGGTAGTAAACTTTATCTTAGCCTTTTTATTGTATGTAGATTTTTATTTGTAAATATAAAAAAAAATCGAGTATCCGACAATATTATAGATTTTAGACGTAAGAAGCGTGAAATGTGGGATACAGAAATTTAATAAGGACTTTGACTCGTCGATGGCACGGAAAAACATTAGCCTAAGTTTTTTATTGGTCGTCAAGGGTTACTAAATAAAAGTAAAATAGAGAAAATGTATTGAGAAACAGAGGTGAAAACTTATCTAAACTTATCTTCGCTTATTTGTATATAGATTTCACTATAGGTTATGTATTTACAGGCCGCGACAACTGACAGCGAAGGCAATGGCAACTGAATTTATATCCCAAATTGGGCGTATGAGCTTTGCATACGTTTCCAGCTAATAAGCGGTGTTTTGTCTCTGTTCGTGTACTATACAATGTAAGAACTATAGCGATTGTTCAGTAACAAATGTCAACTAATAGTCATTCTTGTCATGCCCGCTCGTTTCTATGACAAAGAACTTGTAACTGTACATATATTATACTGTATAGACTTTGAAATGTTGCAAAAACTTGGATTTAATGTACTTTAGTGCATACATCTTCCGAAATTGAAAGTGCGCGTCTGTTATTATTATATCCTAACTTAACGCACTTTTTGATTTGTATTTTCTATGATCGTTGCTCGGCTCCTAAAGATCGTGGCGTGATGTTAGACAATCTATAAGGTTCGACAATAAGTAGGCTATAAAATAATGACTGTTTATTTATTTTATTACATAAATATTCATTTTTTTATAATACAAAAATTTAAATAGGCGCGGCGCAGGCGCGGTGTTTTGGGCGGAATTTATCAAAGGGCGTTAGATCGACGGCGCGTGCGGCGTAACACTAGTATAACGAGTGGCCGACAAAACAATTTGAATCTTATGGTTATACAAATAGGGTCGCAAATGTTTTTGAGTATTTCATTAATTGTGTAAAGTTCGTGTTTCGCGTCGCCACGTCGCGCCAACCTAAAGTCAGGTTCACCAGCGCTTATAGATGTTACATCCTTAGTATAAAAATTTTTTCTCGTTCTTCACTCTTTATAACATTGATATATCAATACTAGAAACTGCGCAAGAATATCTAATGAATATAAGGTGCAATTAAGAATAAAATTAGTAACCTAAGTCAGTATTACAATGTACACGAAATTGTCCATCAAAAGGAATTAGAAAATTAGGTATACACGCCCTAGAACAAAATGTTAAGACAAGTCTATTATTTAAACAGTCTATGGCGTCCAATGAATTGTGCAGACATAAGACAGAGCTCTGGGCATAAATTTCACTTTATATATAAAAAAATTGGTTTAACTCCACTTTTACCGCGGAACAGCTGTTCTTTATAACAATATATCATTACGCTATTAGTTTTTGGGAGCAAGCACAGTAATTATAATGTCAATTAACAATTGTATGAAAAAAATCAAGATGCTGACGTAGTCATTAATTTTCCTTTTTTGATTTTCTAAGGGCTTATTTTATGTAGTGAGAATTCGTTAAAGCGCAAATTTTCGTATATTATGAACGGCAAAATTTGGACTTCGTTCCGATGTTTCAAAACTGGAAATCATTAAAAAATTAAAAATGTTATATGAACGACTACCCTCTGCCCGCGACTTCGTTCGCGTGGAATAGTTACTTTGTCCTAACGCTAACACGCAGTGGAAGCTCTCAAGAGGAAAAAACCCCGATTTTGAAACATTTTTCATTGGTGCTCCGCTCGTGTTGATCTTAGCATGATGATAATAGGTCTTTACCTATGAAATTGCCGTTCTGCAGTACTGGCCATTTCAAATCAAAATAATTTTTGTTTGGCTAAGAATTCTAATTTCAAATTAATTTTATTTTAAAAACATGGAATTCTTTTTCCAAAAGTAGTCATTTGTTTATTGATTAGTGTAGTGTTAGAGGGGCAGTACAAAATGCTTTTGAAGAATTTGTTGCCTCCCGTCCAGCTGATTTCTTTAAGAAGGGCATCAATAAACTGCCACTGCGTTGGCAAAGATGCATTGATTGCATGGGTGATTACTTCGATTAATACAAATAAAAAATACATGAAAAAAATTCGTTTAAATTTTTTCATACAAAACGGCATTTTCATAGGTAAATACCTAATATATAGCCTATAACCTTCCTCGATAAATGAGCTATATAACACTCAAAGAATTTTTCAAATCGGACCAGTAGTTCCTGGGATTACCCTCTACAACGTCACAAACTCACAAACTTTACCTCTTTATAATATTAGTATAGATTAAAACTGGATTTAACTCATTTTGAAATGTAACGACTCATATACTTCATAGCTTGACTACAATCTTGTCTGATACCAAATTACGATGTAGTATACAATGGTAAACATATAAGATATAGCGATATCTAGAGAAGTACTGGTTCTCAAGTGCAACCCACATACATAAGTACCTTAGGTAACCATAGTTCGGAAACTGGACTTCAGAGTTAGTTCTCATTTAAATTTTGTTTGCTAGGTAATTAATTTTTTTTGATTGTAGCACAGCAAAGTGACTGCACTGTGCCTAATGGTAAGCACAGTACAATCCAAAAACAATGGCGACCACCGAGAGACGCGCCATCCCTCGCCGGTCGCCGCAGTCATACCGGCATGTGTAATTGTCTCTTCACGTTACGCTTGAAGGACCTCATGTTATAGAAAGGAGGGAACATACTAGCCGGAAGATTCTTCCACAGCTTCACAGTATAGCAAAGGTAAAATAAATATCAAATGAGACTATAGTCCAATGTTAAACAAAGTAAGTTAATCGACGCTTACTAAAACTAAAAGCGACTAAAACTGTGACAAAACAAAATCATGTACCAAAATTAACATTATTATTACAAAACGCATTCAATCCATCTGAATGCGATGCAGAATAAACACAATGCAATAAATTATTCCCTTAAAATCAGACGTAATGCATCAAAACCATTGTGCAATGGATTTAACAATGTATTATGAAAAAAAACTATTAAAAATTTCCTTAGATGCGTAAACTCTACCTTCCCACGGGCACCGATCTATTGTGACCTATAAGAAGTTATGAACTTTATTTCAAAGACTATAAGGCTGCTTTTAAAATATTTATTATCGCCTGCAAGTCACCTCGTAGGGTCGTGGGACCATGAAGATCCCTCTTAAAATTTTAACATCCTGTACACAACGTCGAATCTGCGCATCCTGGATCAGATTTAGTGACATATTTACACATGAACCTTTACGTTAATACCTCACGTTGGGGTGTGGGTAGAGATCGTCTTAGTTGGTATATGATTTATTTATATAATTACAAAATATGAACACTATTTCCTTAATAACGTTTGTAATTACTAACTGACACTTTTTAAACCTGTGCTTCTGGAAATTTGCATACGAGTTCCTCATATAACGTAAGTGAGCATTAAGATACAATTTCTGATAAATCATTCCCTATAGGAACGAAAAATGGCGTTAAAAATGGAATGATTTCTTATACACCGTGATGAGATTTGAAGTCGGGCAAACGGTTAGTATTTTGCATTTCTTAATTGCAATCGATTAACAAACGCTAGTACGTTTTGGAAAATCAAATAAAATAATACATGTGGTGGTGGTCTAGTGGTTTGAGCGGTGGAATATCAATTCGATGTCCGCAGGTTAGAACCTCGGCATATACCAACCAATTTTTGGAATTCGCGTACATTTACTAATCTAAATTAGTAACACAGCTGACAGTGAAGGAAATATCCTGAGGAATCCTGAACCTGAGAAATATTCTTGTAGTACTGCTGTATGTGGGAAAACATACAACTGAATATCTCAGAGTTTGAAATCGTCAATACGTCGTGTGCTGTCGTGGTGATTATGCCCATGCCTTCCTTCGGGAAGAGACCTATGACTTTGCAGTGGGTACTGACAAACTGACGATGATAAATTTATCTTTTTTCCATTAACTAAATTATTCTATTGTTTACGTAATTCTATTCTTAAAACGAAAATCGTTTTTTCTAGATACAAGATACAAATACGATTTAAAAAAAGAAATCATATAAATTAACACACACTGCCGAGCAGGCAGACAGAAAGAAAGAAGAAAAAGAAAGTCGAGTTTATAATAAAGATAAAAACAACAGGATAACTAAAAAACAATACTTCAATGTATATAGTTTTAGCAAAATGAGTTTGTGAAGTTTAATTACAAATGTCTTACTGTTCCGAAGTTTATCGTGCGCGTATTATAAACCGAGCCCACGGCCAACGTTGGGATTAAAAGAAACTATTCAGTCTAGTGTAAATACTAAATGAATTTCGCAAAACGACCGTGACTCACGTAATCTTCCAATCGGTTTATTTCAACCGTCGTCGCGGGCCATTGTTTGTTCTGGAGCAATTCCCCCTAACATCATTCTAATTTTCGACCGTATATTATTATACATACAGCTCAAATTCCTCTAATAAACACGAGCCCTTTTTTACGTAAATACACGGAAAATTTAACCTTTGTCTAATGTGACATAGTTTATATTAGCTTGGCATTTTTGTTACCGCATGTCTGGCGCACGTCTGGTGTCTTTGTTTATATCGCGAAGGTCTTGTTACAATCTAATTAAAATTATAATATAGTGCATTTCAAACACTAAGCGATGACGTCATTAATAGTAAATGCCAAATGTATACCAAAATTCAAGTTCAGTATTATACAAGTAGCATGCATATTTTTTACGTGGGATATATATGGTACTAACTTATGCCCGCGACTTTGTTACTTTGGGCTAACGTTAACATGCAGCGGAATATCTCAAAAGGAAAAAAAACGATTTTGAGACATTCTTCATTGGTGGTCCGCTCCTATTGGTCTTAGCGTGATGATATATAGCCCATAGCCTTCCTCGATAAATGAGCTATCTAAACACTACAAGAATTTTTCAAATCGTACCAGTAGTTCCTGAGATTCAAGCAAACAAACTTTTCAACTTTATAATATTAGTATAGATGCTATACATGTAACAATGTAACATAATAATTAAAATCCTTTATAAACATACAGACATATAAAGAGATGATGGTTTCGTTGATAGCGTGTTCGGTTACCGCGTGGATGAAAGAAAGATATATTTAATCAATACATACAACACATACAAGAATATACATTAAAAAAAAAACAAAAAATCAAGAGAGACAAGTATTGCATGTGGTGAAATAGGTCTTTGTCTCAGCACAAGCTGCAGGCTTCCATGTGGAAGCGTTGCAGCGCTTTTTTTTTCGAACTGACTACGCTTTTGACCAAGCAAGGTCTTAACAGCTTCACCGGACTACTAAGGCGAGCGCTTAAGGCACTTAGCCGATTTTATTTTGACAACTACCTCAAGGGTGCGCGGCACACCTCGTCTCTGGCTGTTGCCTGATACATGCGTTGCAGCGCTGGTTTTCAGACAAAGCCTGCTGTATATTAATATATAGACAAAATTACAAATACACGGACGCAATTACAAGATGATTTCAAATTAATATTACACATGCCCTTACTATGTAACCTAATACTGTCTAATACGATACAATAAAATTCATGGAAAAGCTGTGGAATTAGACAACAATATTCCTAAAGACCACACAATCAAATTAAATAAATATTACGATGTAACTAATGAACTAAATAAAAATGGCTATGTGGTTAATTTATACGCGGTAGAAGTAGGAGCGAGAGGTATACCAGCAAAATCTCTCTAAAACCTTCTGAAGGACCTTGACTTGTCGAGAACTGCAGTAAGTTCTATTTTAGAACGAGTATCAAAGGCTGCACTAACAGGTTCCTACCAAATTTAGCTAGGCAGGGCGGGAAACTCGAGCAGTGAAGGTGAGCGTTGATGCGCATCTCAAAGAGGGCCTCCTTAAACCTACACCTGGGTCGCAAGTCCTGGGAACTGCTCTGAGTTTCTCCCTCTGCCACACGATGGACCCGGCACCCGCACGGTGAATCCATGGAGGGAAAAGAAGTTCGTCTCTCTCTCTCATTTTCAAATGATAGTTCACTAGCTCAGAGATCATATGATGTAACAAGTTTATTCAAATTTATATTAAGATGGACTTAGTTTCGATTGCTCGCGGCCAAGTCAGAGCTTTCGGTACAGATGCAAATTAAATGCAGAAATGAAGATAGAATTTAATTTAAAGCAGAAATTAAATGCCTTTAATATGAGATAAGCATGTGGTCAAACGCAAAAATCTATAAATTAAATAAATAAAAATAAACTGAAGGACACAGTTATAGACATTGCTATATGTACGCTATATGATTTTTTTTAGGTTTTATATATGTAAATAATAGCTAGCTTTAATCTACAGCTTTACGCGTGTTAATGTTGTGAAATGTAATGTTAATGTTGTTAATCCCTACTATTGTAAATGTGAATATAAGTTTGTTTGCTAACCTAACCTAACTATTCAACTGATATATCAAGTCTATGTTAAAAGGAGAATAAAGCCGCGGACAAAAGTTAGTTAACACAAAAATCTAAGCTAAGTATTGGATTCGAACCTACGTGGTTGAACTGAACCAAAATTACTTGAATTCACGACCGTGGTTTCTTACACTTTTGTGAGTTAAATAAAACGTTTAGTATTCCCTGTCGACTCCATTCTAATGACGTCGTGGAGATGCAAAACTATTATCTTAAAATATGTATATAACTAATAGTTGCACCCGGAAAGGTCGGTTACGGATAAATTAACCCTCAACTATCCGTTAACCCAGAAATTAGCATAGATAAAGACGCTCGACCGTTTTAGGGTTGAGATATGTCTATCTCGAGATAGCAATAGATTTATTAGAACTATGCGTTTTATTTTAGCACTAGCGACCGCTCGCGATTTCGTGTGCATACGTTTCTGATAATAACAACGTTATCTTCGTCTAAAAACTCTTAAATTGCAGGATTTCTTCCAACTGATTTTACATTTATTAGAGAATATTTTTATAAATTACTAGCAAACTGGGCACGCGTTTTGTGGCTAAGTTATTACATGTTGAATTGAATAAAACACGTACACCATAAAATAGGCTAGAGTTGAAAAAGAAATTCAAAATTAATACGTGGCGCCATCTATGATAAATTTATAACAGTCAGTTCTACATTTTTCTGTCAACAAATTAATTTATAGCGCCATCTGTTCGAGACTGATGAAACATACAATTAATAATAATAATCAACATTGAAAATAATTTAATTTATAATTAAAAAATTTTAAAGCCATTAATCGAAACATAAATTATCCTGTGTCTGAAGTTGGACCAAATTGTACATAAATGCCAACTTTGATCTTCGGTTGTGTAGTTTCGGAGCTCATCGTGGACAAACATCATTACACTGGATTTTGATGTATAAAGAAGATATGCCCTATGTGTTTTTCTGGTGTATAAGCTACCTTACTGTAAACTAGCATAAAACCCGCTATAAGTAGTTTTTGCGTGAAAGAGTGACAAACGATTGTATGGATATCTATATCCATCTATATCTATATAATATCGATATCGATATCCATATAATATGGATATCTATCCTCAAAAAATACTTTGCGGGGTGGTAGGGTGTCTGTACCCGACTGGATCGCGACCACCGTACACCAGGTGGAACACCCGCCATAGTGGCACGTTTGGGCGTGTCGCGTTCGGGGATCAGCCGGTGTATATCCAGCAACCAGGGGGGGGGGCTGTCCCTGACTGGGTCGCTTTCAGGCCGGCATGACAGCGGCGATCGGCGATGGACAGTATGTCTTTCGGTGGTCGCCATTGTTTTTGGATTGTACTGTGCTTACCATCAGGCACAGTACAGTCACTTTGCCGAGCTACAATAAAAAAAAAAAATACTTATTTATTTATATTAATAATAAAATTGTTTTAGGCCACTATTGATCATTATTATAACTTCGAAGGTCAGTAATTAACCAATCGATGATAATAAAAGATGGATACTCTAAATAGCCATATGAATAAATAAATAACTAAACCGAAGTCATGGACGTTAGCTAGTCTATCTATACATATAATAAGAATGTAAATATAGTGTCTGCAATTTTTAGATGTTTGTGAAACAAATTGTTGCAGGTGTCTAGGAATAAGTAATAAATTACATTTCAATCATTTTTAGAAATGTTTGTCTGTCTATCTGTCTGTTTGATTGGTCACTGCTAAAGTACTGCGTTCACGATAAAACCTGTTTCATTAAAATCGGTTAATTTTATCAAAAGTTATTGTAATTTTAATGAAGACGCGACTTAAGTACGAGAGAAAAGTAGATAAGTAAATTGACTTAATACATTCTGTTAATTTTATTAGTCACTGTTTTTATTTACATTATGTTCCACACGGACGGAGTTGCGAGCAGAACTAGTATGAAATAAAATTTGCATCGCATTCACCTCGGCGATAAAAAAAATGAACGCCCAAAAATGTCGCGATATGGCGTTAACTGACTAACGCTGTGTTTACTCTCCCATAGTAATTGATCAACCATATACACACACGGTCAGGTACACCGCGGTGGTCCCACACCGGTGGTCAATTGACCTACTGTTGCATACCGCCACCTGTTTAAGAAACCTTAGAAACTATCACTAACTGTTAACTGTCGTTAACAAGATGGTAGACTATTTTTTTACTTGAATGGAGATATTTGTCATAATATGAGACCTCGTGAATCATTAAAAGCTAAGTTTCAGGAATTCAGAATCTTTATTTTATCCTCTCAATACATTCTCGATATTTCAATGTATGTCCGTAAAACATGACCTAAATACTAGAGACTGTAACAAATAGTTTTTTAGGTAATAGTGTTAGGTTTTACAACAAAGTCCTAACGTATATACTAGAAAGATCGTCTACATGTTAAAACATGAACTCATTACGTTAATTTTTGTATTATGGTAATAAGTAATATATTGTGTATATACTTACAAAAATCAATTCTTCTCGTTTACTCTTTACTCGAATAATTGTTGTGTAAGTAGTGAAGAATTAATTTATATTTTGATGTAAGCGTGCCTGGCGACGCATACTTTAGTTAAGCCCTTTGAATAAGTCATTTTTTTTATTCCATGCTGTTTCTGCATACACATATATAAATAACTAGCTGTGCCCGCGACTTCGTCTGGGTGGAATTTTATGTAAAACTAGCGGGCCCTGCAGACGTTGTTCCGCCCTGATTATAAAAACAATCCTTGAGAATTTATATACCAAAACGATCCTCATGAACCACTTTATCCACTGGTGAAAACCACATGAAAATCCATTGAGTAGTTTTTGAGTTTATCGCGAACAGACAGACAGACAGACGCGGTAGGGGACTTTGTTTTATACTATGTAATGAAAACAGTAGATAAGTGAATAGACATTCAGGTCTATTCACTTATCTACTTTTATCTCGTACTCAAGTCGGGTCGTTATTAAAGTTACAATAACTTTTGATAGAGCGAACCGATTGTAATGAAACGTAGATTAAATGTTACTCGAGGATATACTTTATGAGGTTTTATCGTGAACGCAATAGTTTAGCAGTGCTGCGTGTCCAAACAAACCGAAAGACAGACATTTCTAAATTTGATTGAAATGTATATACTTATTCCCAGATATCTGATAGATAGATTTACATTCTTATTATAAAATATGTATTGATATTAAAAAAAGTTCTTAGACTGGTTGAGTGCTTACACAATTTTCTCATAAAATATTCGCTCCAAGAAAATTTACACATTTAATGACCTCTGGAGCCCCGAACAATGACTGGCTGTATACGAGTAATAATAATTTAAAATCAGGCGTGCACTTGCTAGTTTTGGGTGTTAAAATTAATCATTTTAACCCTTCCAGCGACCGAGTACGGGTCACTTTGGCTATTAATTAATACGTTGGCAAATTAAATTTGAGTATAGTCGAGTCACTGTAATTCTTGATCGTTGATTTTTGTTTTTAATTTTACAATATTAATAATAGTGTAAGTTGTATCAATGTGATAAATCGTTGTACGTTTTTTTTTTATATTATAGGAGACAAACGAACAGGTGGGTCACCTGCTGTTAAGTGATCACCGCCGTCTATAGACACTAGCAACACCAGGGGAGTTGCAAGTGCGTTGCCAGCCTGTGTACGGGGAGGGACTCCGACGCTCTCACTGACCGAACGAAACGCAACAATGCAAGCACTGTTACTTGACGTCGGTTTTTATTTTTTTTTCGAACTGATTACGCTATTGACCTAGCAAGGTCTTAACAGCTTCACCGGACTACTAAGGCGAGCACTTGACGTCGGTGTTTCGGTGGGTCGGATGGTAGTATCGGGGGCGAGCCGACCCATTCATGCTGAAACCAATAATAGCTTCAGCGTGGCTCTACCACCTCAAAGTTTTCAGTATAATATGCCCCTTCTTATTATTCATATTATGTTATTCATCAGACTGTTGACTGTTGCATTATCCACAATTATAAATAAATAATAAATCATTCTTCCTTTCAAATATGTTCATGGGCGTTTATTTTTGGTGTCACTACATCGTATTATATTATGACTGTAATCGTATCCAAATGAGTAGATATAGAATAGTGATATTAATTCATTTTAATTCATACTAAACGACCAACACTGACTTCTCGATCAAAAATAACGCAACGTTTATTCTATGTGCCGATATGTTCAAGGTATGAAAACTATTGATTATTCTTTACATAGGGAAAAGCTAAAGCGGAAGAAAGCGGAATTACCGTACCTTGAAAAACCCAACTTTACACCAGAGCTAAAAAAACTATTTAATAAATTCATAACTCATTATATATTTTTAGAGATAGAAAGTTGAAAATTGTTATGCCCTTATACAATCTAAAGCTTATCTGATGCCAAAAATGCTAAAGATGCTAAAAATGCATATTTTACCCTAGTTATTAGTAGCAGTTTTATGTGTAGTGCTAAAATTAAGCAAAAAAATCAAGGCGGTATTGATGAAAAATTTAATCGTAGGATAACGAGACCCAGACCATTCGAAGCGGTTTTTTTTATACAATAATATGGTAAAAAGTGATTTAGCCCAAAATGCAAGTTACGACATTTCCACTTTCTCCCGTCGATATATACTTGTATATCCCACACCTCGCCGGGCAGCTGAGAATTAGTTATGCCGGACTCCTACCCACTAAAGACCCTTGGTGTTCACTTAATGTTTCCTGTGAATGCACCTTCATCAATTTGAAATACCGTGACGTCTCGACAACAAATGACAATTAGTATTTAAAAAAAATCTAATTTATTTAGTTCCGTATTGACGTAAGAGTTGTGTGGATGCGTGCGCGCACCTGACACGCCGACTCGGACCGGCATTGAACGGCGTCAAGGTCGTGCTAAATACGCCTGGGTGACGTCACCGCGTGCAATCGCACGCCGTCCGCCTTTTTTCGGCACCTAGAACGCTCAATTTACGGTAGTTCTATTTTTTTAAATATTATATGGGGCAAACGAACAGACCGGTCACCTGATGGTAATTGATCACCGCCGTCCATAGACAGCAACACCAGGTGAGTCGTAATTGCGTTGCCGGCCATTTAAAGAAGTGGACGCTCGTTTCTTAAAGCTTTGTAATTCGTAATGGTTTGGAAACACTACCGCTGGGACTCGATCACACAGGGTCGAAGTACGAGGCAGAAATGGCCTTGAGAACCTCACCGTGGAAGACCTCCACCCATCGAGGTGGTTTATAAGCCTTATACCTAACTAGCAACTGTCCGCGACATTGTCCGTGTGGAATATTTACTTTGAGCTAACGCTAACACGCAGCGGAAGCTCTCAAAAGCAAAAAATAAAACGATTTTGGAACATTCTTCATTGGTGTTCCGCTACTATTGGTCTTAGCGTGACGATATATAGCCTGTAATCTTCGATAAATGTGCTATCTAACACTGAAATAATTTTTCAAATTGGTTAAGCAGTTCCTGAGATTAGTGCGTTCAAGCAAACAAACTTCAGCTTTATAATATACTAGCGGGCCCGGCAGACGTTGTTCCGCCCTGATTATAAAAAAATCTTGGACAAATTATATACCAAAACGTTCCTCGTGAATCACTTTATCCACTGGTGAAAATCGCATAAAAATCCGTTGAGTAGTTTTTGAGTTTATCGCGAACAGACAGACAGACAGACGCGGTAGGGGACATTGTTTTATACTATGTAATGAAGTATAGATTCACGGAATCAAGTGAGTTCTGTTATATTCATTCTATTGAAAAATGGTGCTGAATTCGACAATTATAATTATAAAGGTGGTATTTATACAAAAGTCTTAGGTAATATAAAGATTAGGTTATATTACTCATTTTTAAATTTATATTTTAGCGTTTGAGTAGATTCTCGTCTGATGTTAAACGACAATGTGATCTAAGGTGATAAATACGCTGAACATAGACGGGTCTGGCTCTCAAGTGGAGTTGCTGGAACACACCAACCAATATTTTCTTTCAACGAAAGCTCCCGACTCAGTTACAAGGGTTCGACCTGCGTCCATCTTAGGTAATCTGTATTGGCCATTTGAAGATGCTATTCAACCATCTCTTGTTTATCCTTGCAAAGTACGTATTTATAGGTTCGGCGTATATAGCGGAATAGACATTTTAGTATTTGATTATGATTATAATGTGTATGACAAAAAATGGGTAAAGACAAAATAAGAAAAAAGGAAAAGCCAACGTCACGCGGAATTCCCAGGCGGTCAACCATCTTCGTGCTGACCGCGCTCAACGTTGCTTAACTTCGGTAATTGGACAGGTACCGGTGTTTTTGACACTACTCGACACAGCGTTTACCCCCACTACTTATCGTCACACAAAAACGTTGCGGATCAGAATTTCAAAGCCCATAAGAAGTCTCACTTCAAAATATAAAACGAAAACAAAGCTCGGGGTTAACCATAGTTTATCGCAGAAATTAATTTGGAAACATAGATATTGATCATATGAAACAATGTCGAGGGTCCCGAACCGCATAACGTAGGTCGGATGTAATAGTTTTCGCTTCAGAATAATAAATTGTTGGTCGCGACTCTATATGATATATGTCTGAGGTTTAAAATCAATTTTATATTGCTCAATTACAATATAATCTATCTATATAACTTAAAATCAGTTGCCGAATATGTAAGCGTATAATTTTAGTAAATTTGCAACTATTTGACTAATCCTTTTTTTATTATGTTTGTAATTGTCAGGACAAGGCTTGTACGTAAGAAAATGTTTGACAAATCGTACACAAAAGATAAAAAATAAGTTAAAAAATCTACCTATACATAAAAAATTTAGTAAGCGCACGAGACAGTAGACGATAGGATAGGAAGTTTCAAAAATATTAAATATTGAAAAACGTAATATTGTTCAGTTATTATTTTGGTTCATTTCAAGGACATACTGTAAGAGAAAGTTTTGGTTTCATCTTATTCGTTAGTATGCAGCTCAGAGTGCCACGAGAGCCCGTCTGGGTTAGGGCACACGCGTCACAGAAGGTGACGCACGTGACGTGGGAACGGGCACCACCGGAGCATGAGTAATGCCCGTCAGGTTCGGGAAAGCATCCACGGAGACGAAGGGCGGGCGGTGACTACAGACACCCTAGGTTTGCGGGGTGTCCTGCGTTACCGCACAGGACGCAGTTGGGTGGGTAAGGGGAGGACAGAGTATGGGAGCACTCCCTAGTGGAGTAATCTCTCAAGCACTTTACAAGGCTTCAAGGTTAGTAGGCGGTCAGCTAGTTCAATATAAAAAGGACTCCGTGTGACCCAATGAACCTGAGTTTTTGCTAATACGCTCCTAAACAACTACCATCAACAAATATGTGACCAAGTCAGATGCAAGGCATCATTTCGGAAGCAATATTTGGCACAGTAAATCCTTGTTTAGACTCAAAGTGCTCTTTTTAGACCAAATTGTCACTAAAGATCATGTGAGTGATAGTCATTTTTTACGATTCACAATATTACTAGATTTTGCTCGCGACTTCGGTACTTTTTTCTAAATAAAAAAACTAGTCTTGAACTTTGACAACATGTATACACAATTTAATGATAACTGGTTGATTAGTTAAAGCATAACAAACTCATTCTCACATTTATATCAGTAAGGATAATTCATAATTATTTTATCCATAAGTTCACTAATATCATACACTTTCCTTGTAGAAAAGTCATAAAAATTTGTCATTTAGATTCGGACATACAAACAGATATACAAAAACAATTGATCAATGTATTAGTACACGTATAGACGGAACTACAGATATATTAATATAAGTTATCGTCATAACTAAGTAGTAACTAACATATTTGTAATTAAAGATAAAATATTGCACGAGAAAAGAATTCAAATGCATTTGTTAAAGATCACAATAATTTCTTCGAGGAAGTACTATTCTTCTCTAACATTTGGTTATTATAAGCCACTCAACGAACGTCTGAACATGTTTGTTACTTAAGGGTGACAATGAAGAAGAAATGTCATGGATTTTTGAATATATTATAATAAAAAAGATCATATAGTTGCAGAAAATGATGTAATTTTTATATATATATTAATATAGTCTAGAATTTATGTGTTTAATTTTCCTACTTGAGTAGAAAGAATGAAAAAAGTAGTATATTTTAAGGTAGTTGCAAGGTAGTGAAATTACTTTCTGTGACTGATAAGTGAGAACCAACTTTATTTACCTTTTCTATGATTAATCTTAATATATATATTTCTTGTGTGCGTGTGTATGTGACTGAACTCCTCCTAAACGACTGGACCGATTTTGATGAAATTTTGTGTGCGTGTTCAACTTTATTTAAATTTTAATTCCAATTACCCTAGTCTGCGGTCGACTTTTAGGATTTTTTTGTTTTCAAGGCAGGACAACGTCCGCCCGGTCCGCTAGTATCATATAAATTTTAGCCTGTTTTAAGCGAACAGTATTGTCACTAGCGATCTTTTTAGTTCATACTCGACCATACATTCTATATAATAACTAGCTGACCTGTGCCCACTTCATTGGGCGGTAAACTTTTTGTGACTAAAATACAAAAGTTAGATATATGCTGTCGCTGACTTTTTGTAGGTATTATCAAACTCTACACCTTTTCTCTGGAACTCAATCATATATCTCTCATCGTTAAGGCAGCTTTCGTAAGAAACGTTTTCGTTCGACCGCTTTTTCTCCGGCTTACTTTGCTAATCCGACTTCCACAAAATAATCTTTTCATTTTTCGGATTAATTATAGCCTATGATACTCAAAAATAACGTGGCTTTCTGTTGGTTAAATAATTTTCAAAATCGGTTTAGTAGATCCAGATCTCCCTACAAAGTCACAAACTCACAAACTTTACCTCTTTATAATATTAGTATAGAAAAAAAGGAAATGGAATTACGTAAGGGACACTTATGAGTGACATTCTTTTAGGTCTTCAGCATAATTATAGCCTCTTATCTTATTCATTAATTTTATATTAAAAATTCTTCTGCCACAAATTAATAGTTATAACATGACAAACTAATTGTCATTATCTATACATATAACAAGAATGTAAATCTAACGGGTCTGTAATTTTTCGATTTTCGTGAAAAAATTGTTGCAAGAGTCTAAGAATAAGTAAGATTTTTTTTTTTAAAATATTTTTTTTTTTTTTTTTATATAATTTCATCTCTTTTAAAATTCTGGGTTTAAAATAAAATAAAAACTTATATAAAAAAAATATAAAAAATATTCTTAAAAAAAATTTTCTTTTTTTTTTTTTTAAATTTATTCTCTCTTTAAAATTTTTTTTTTTTTTTTTTTTTCCCCTTTTATTTCAGAGAGAAAAAAAGGTAAGTAAATGGATAATTTTTTTTCATATATTTTTTTTTTTTTTTTTTTTTTTTTTTATTTTCCCTTTGGATTAACTCGCGCGCACACTTAGTATATAATATATAAAATTTTTTTTAAATTTTTTTTTTTTTAAAAAAAAAAAAAAAATTTTATTTTTTATTTTTTAATTTTTTTTTAAAAAAAATAAATTAAAAAAAAAGAAAAAAAAATGGAAAAAAATTATCCCGTGAAGGTTTTAAAATTTTTCTATGTTAATAGAGTAGTATTTTCGAGAAAAAAAAACTGAGGGCAATATGAGATTGTATCTGTTTTGTTTCTGAAGAATAATTTTATTACTAATGTGGCAACGGGCTAAAATGCATATAATTTAGATTTATTTTCTTGATAATACTATTAACCACTTCGTTTTTGCTTTAATAATGTTGCAATGATTATTATTATGCATATACTTTATATTATACAGTATTTAATAGTATTTCTTTGTACATCAATGACTTTCTGCTTTCAAATTACATTTAGTCTAAAAACGAGTTAGATATACTAAAAGTGCGGGGTATAAACTTTTCGACTATTCTCTGAACTATGTTTTTGTTAGATGCTCCCGTTTTCCTTAAGGCGCGTCGCGTCAGCAGTAAAGATTGTCCCGTGAGACTACAAACTTATGGTTAGCGGAAGGAATGCGGCCCGTAGCCTCTGATCGAAACGTCAAATTACATCGCCGTAGTTGGGTTAGATAGACGAATTGCGTGACCGTAGACACCATTATAGTAATTTTCTTACTACACAAATTCAAAGATTCAGTTGTTATTTACTTACGTGAGTACATAACACTCTCATACAGCCTCTGATTTATAATATGGACGAAACTGGACAATACTATTTTTTTGAAGTGAAAATTTCTTTAGGCGCGTTGAAGAGTACTTCTTGGTAGGAGATAAACTTATAATTTCGCGTGATGACATGTTCGTAAGCGTGACATTATCATAGGTTTCATTGATAACAAGCTTTATAAGGATATATATAATTATTGCTCCGTGTGTCAATATATATGACAACCAGACTAATGTTAATAATTTCAATATATACATTATGAAATTTAAATAAATCACACTATAATTGATTTAAAAATTCAAAAGAGTTATTCCATCGTTTTGAGTTTTCACTTTTGTCGGCAGTTCTTATGACTGCCTTACCTTTTTTATAGCATTTAGTGTTTCACATGAGTCTCATCTGATGTTAAATGACAGTGTAGTCTAAGATCATAAAAAGCTAAACTTGAAGGTGTAACTCCCACGTGTAGCTACTGTAAACACACCTATAGCTAATTGGCGACAGATATTCAACTTAAGGACGGTAGTTACCCAGGCGGGTGTTAAAGAAGCCCACCACCAAGTTATGGTTGCATCACTATTACCGAAAACTTGGGCAAGGACTCAAACGGAAGTCGATTGAGGCGGTGTCGGAACAAGCTAAGCACTCAGCCAGTTACCAATCGATATAATACCAATGCTACAATCGAATGCTTCGATAGAAATTACTAAAAAGAATCTTCAGAACTATAAGCGAACTAAAAATGTTAAAGAGACATGAATATATAATTTTATTATCACTATATATTATTCGAATTGTTCGAATGTTAAATTGGATTTTCTAATCGAATTATTCGGTTCGATTCGCTATCGTATAATTCGTTAATACGAATATTCGCAAATCCCTAGTGTTTTCCTTTTTTTAATAATTTAATTGATACCTAATTTGGAAATTATTAGTATAATATTTACTTTAGGCATGAGTACACAAACACTAATTACAAGACCCTGTCTAGGACTTGTAGAGGGCATACGATTTCAAAAGGACAACATACAATTAACACTAGCTTACTAATTCGCTAAAACAAACTCTTCCATTCTAACATTAATGTTCAAATTCCATTGTAAATAGCGTAAACATTTTCATAACAAAATATAAAGTTTTCCATCTTCCGAATGAAACTGGTTTCCATACAGTGAGATTTAGCATTTATCACCGAGGCTTAAAGTGTATAATTGAAATATATATATACGATTTACTTAGGCTTTTATTTTCGGTTACGCGCGATGACGCAACTACGACTCGGCTGTAATGGTCGGTGTCAATCAAAATTATACACCGACAAATTTAAATTTGCAGCCACCAAAACAATCGCTCTTGTCGACTCTGAACACTGTTACACGACCGGCCGTTAGTAACACTCATCCTATTTATAAAAAAAGAAATATTATTTTAAAATTAACGTTCCAAGAAACGGATCCATTCAAGACGCGTTTGCCTCAAATATTCATCAAATTAAAAATATGCTTTGTGGAATTTAAATTTAGAATCATATATAACTGTTGTCCGCGACTTTGTTCACAGAGTAACGCTTCCGATGTTCCAATGTGACTACATGCCTATATTACCTAGTATTCTATACTAGTTGTTGAACGCGACCAACACTTTGGTGTAACTAAGTCTTTTATCAGCTAGTAAAAATCGCGTCAGAATCTTTCTAGTCGTTTTCGAGGTTAACAAAAGACATATTAGCTTCTGCCCGCGACTTCGTCCGCGTGGAATAGTTACTTTGGGCTAACGGGTTTGGGGGGGGGGGCGCTTTTTTTTTCCGCCCCCCCAAGAGAATTTTTTTTTTTTTTTCGTGGCCTTTCTTTCCCCCCCCCCTCCCCCCCCCCCCCCCCCCCCCCCCCACGGCGACCCCCTCTCCTCCCCCCTCTTTTTTGTTTTGTTTTTTTTGGGGGGGGTGGCTTTTTTTTTCATGTGACCCCCCTTTTTTTTTCCCCCCTTTATTATAAAAAAAAAAAAACTAACTTGAACTTGCGGCTTCATTTACCTAGAAAGTAATTTTTTTTAAATAATACGTACGTTAACTCCGATTTTGAAACATTCCTCATTGCTGTTCCCCACCTATTGATCTTAGCGTGATATATAGCCTATAGCGTTCCTCGATAAATGAGCTATCTAACACTGAAAGGATTTTTCAAATCGGACCAGTAATTCCTCAGATTAGCCTGATCTGATAAACTATTTAGCTTTATAATATTAGTAAGTATAGATATTACGCAAGAGAAGACGTCACAAGAAACATGAAATAAACCGAAAACTGTATGAAATACGCTAATTTGTGGAATTAACACGAGCGCCATCTGTTATAAGATTATGTCATTAGAGTGTAACACGTAACAACAACACGAACACACATTAATATTTATTTTCAAGATTGCTTTCTTTTTTAACCATAGACAAAATATACATCTTGATTGAGAATTAATAAAAACGATTAATTGATCAATAATATATTCATAAATATATAATTATACGTTATATAATAAAATGACCAGAAGCATCAAGTATGATTTAGTAAGTTAAGCCGCCATTTCAATATGACATTAAAATAAATGATGTCTTATGAATGTAATTATCTTATGTAAGTCATAGAACATTATTAATGCGATTTAAAAATGAAGAATACGAAAAAATATTATTTCAAATCCATCAAAATATATAATTATAGACCATCAAAATATATAATTCATAAAGACCACCCCTCCCTCTTCTTCTTTCCATAAACCAAACTCCGGATTTTCTTTCTTTTCCCAGTAGATACAGTGATTCATAGGGAAATTTTAGTATATAATTTTCAAGGATTTTTTATAATCAGGGCAGGACAACTCTCCGGCCCCTAGTAGATATAAGCATTAGCTGAACCGACCACGCGTTTCTGTGGCTCAGTTATCATATCATTACATATTGATAAGAATCCATAATTGTTGTTAATAATATTACCAATAAACATCACTTAAAAAACTAATACACAGCGCAAGCTGTAAAAAAGGAGAAAAAAAAACGATTTCGAAACATTCTTCATTGGTGCTCCGCTCTTACTGGTCTTAACGTGATGATATATATAGCCTATAGCCTTCTTCGATAAATGAGCTCTCTAACACTGAAAGATTTTTTCAAATCTGACCCGTACTTCCTGCGATTACCCCCTACAACCTCACAAACTTTACCTCTTTATAATATTAGTATAGATTACTTCTATATTATTTCTGGTTTAAGTACTGAAGAATCTCATGTAATTTTTTTTCTCGAACTGACTATGCTATTGCAAGGACTAGCAAGGTCTTAACAGCTTCACCGGACTATAAAACTAATGTAAACTTATTGGTGTTGTGTTCACGAAACAAGAATTATATGACATGGTTTTAGAATTCTGGTATAATGGAACGAAATTGTGTCACCTATTCACATAAATAGTTGTCTATACAGACAGCTATACACATTATAAGATGTAAATCTAACGTGTCTGTGCTTTTTAGAGTTTTGTGAAAAAAATTGTTGCAGGTGTCTTGGAATAAGTAATGTATTTTACATTTCAATTATTTTTAGAAACGTCTGTCTGTCTGTTCGTTCGAACATGCATCACTGCTAAAGTAGTGCGTTCATGATAAAGCCTCAAACCAAAAGAATCATTAAGCATACCCTCGAGTAAAATTTAGTCTTGGTTTTATTAAAATCGGTTCGCTGTATCAAAATGTATTGTAATTTTAATAACGACGCGACTTAAGTACGAGAGACAAGTAAATAAGTAAATGGAGTTAATACTTATCAGATGAATTATTTAATCACTGTTTTTTTACATTAGATAACACGCGGACTGAGTCGCGGGCACGGCTAGTTATAAATAAGAAAGTAACTCTGATTCCCTGTATGTGTTACTCTTTATTATGAATATGTCGTAAAATAGGCAGACGCACTACAACCTCACAAACCTTACCTCTTTGTAATATTAGTATAGATAACTTAGTTGGAATTATGCGATGTGAGCTGACATACCAATACCGGGACTGTAGACTTTGCATTGGAAACAATTTGAAAATGATATCGAACTGTAAACCGCAATGTAATCAGAAAGATGTATTGTTTTATCTACAGGCCAATGTTTGACCACAATCTCGCTTGGTTTACGAAGCGATGTGTATTAGATGGAAACGCAAGCCCAGAAATGCCACTGGCAACTTATATCAAATAAGTTTCAACTGCCAATACAAGTTTAAAGGCATCAGTTAATTTTATGATATAGTTAATTCACCTAACCTAATCTAAAGCCTTCTATTCCCTTATTCTCGCCGAATTTGCAGTGAGTGTAGTAAAATAAATGTTGTACAGTTAAATATGACTACTATTGTAAAAGAAAAATAGTCTTTTATAACCTGTACATATGTTATTTGGACATTGTTAGCTTAACATTTAATGTCTTCCACAAAGGGGAAATAAAAAAAGTATTAAATACGACTAATAAATAATAATTTAGACAACGATTCTTCTGTCAAAAAGTTAAGACACGTAGTAGGTATCAAAAAAGAAAATGTAATGTCAAAAATAATTTCTGACCTAACCTAATTTAGTTTTACTTCAAGTCATTTGTTTTCGTCTAGCAATCACTAGAAAAGTGTAAAGAATTCTGTGTTACGTAATAGATAAACAGAGACGCGACGTAACATATAAAAACTTCGTTATATATTACGTTAACATATGTTAACAAAAAAAGATATATTATATATATCGTAAATTAAGAACGCAGCCAAAGAAAACACATCCGTCATGTGCGCTAGTCGGTGACATTGACAATGGTTTGAAATTGGAATGCGGCCTTGAAGCGAATTCGGCTCTCGACGGACGGCGCGCGGCGGTCGATTCGCGCGGGAAACGAGATCGTGTATTTTTTATCGATAGATTATATACTCTGGAATAGCAAAGTTTTTTTTAAATTGCATAACTTCATCGATTTCTTTTGTACCTGTATTTTCTATTCACTAGAGAACCTTTTTACTAACACACTATTTAATTAATTGTTATTATAAACCGCGCACAGTAAAAAAGCGTTCCTTTGTAAAAAAAAAAAATACAGAACTCAATTAAATCAGTTATGAGTGTTTTATTTTTTTTAAATGATTACATATTTAAATTGATCATAATTATTCCATTCTTTTCGAGTAGAACATATCTCGTTATCGTAGTTTATTACCATTGGTGACCAAGTTCGAGCGTGTAAATAGTATTTAAGAATTTTTGGATAAAACAATCTGATGCGCAAAATAAATTCTGTTATCATAAAACGGGGTCACCCTGATACGAGATTTTAAACGTAACGTAATTGTTATGTATGCATTAAAACCACTGATTGTCTATTGATGTTTTTAACCATTAAGCTATTTATAAAAACGGATGTCCGTATATTCAAGACTAGCTGATACCCGCTACTTTGTCTGCGTTGTTTATTGTCAATATGTGTACATAGAAAAAAAAACATGAAAGCAAAGTATACTCACAATTAAAAAAAAACAGTTTTATCGGTTTATTTTCCCGATTCTGCCCACGCACACCGTACCACTTGCCTCACTTAACACATAGCTGAACACGTGTACTTATAAAACCATTGTAGTCTTTTTTTTTACTTTAATAACTTTATATTATCCATTATATTAACTAAACTTAAATATTTTTTATCAGACATTGATAAATATCAATGCCAATCTCATTAGTACGTTGATCCTCCATAAACTTTTATACAGTACCCGGATTTTGATTTGGCGCGTCGTTGGTACGAGATAGTCGACTACGTTCGGTTTTAAATAGTGTTATCTCTGTCTCTCGCAGTCATTGGGCTGTACGATATAGAGAACGCTTTATAATATCGACGCATGCGTAAACTTTAATAAGTTTACGTGGTCACACCTGTAAATATCTTAAAATGAATGTAACTACTTTGTAACAGGTGGCGCGAGTCATTGCATTTGGAAAATAAGTCACAGGCAAAAGCTAGTCTCTCAGTAAAAACGTCTAACATATTTGTCTGTTGTTTACTTCAATCAAATGATTATAGTTATTTTTATCTTAGTTGAATATAATTAATATATTTTTGGGAGTTTTGGCGCCTCAAATTATCTGGTGTATTAAGTATTTTCCTGTTTTTTTTTTAAATACTTATACAACGATTTATATTTCATTTTTTTTTTATTAGAATAATCTGCATAAATTTAATAAAATCGCAGGTGATTTTTTAAATAATCGTAGAATCGTGGTTCGATTTAATTGTTATCAATAATAGAATAATTATAAAATTATATATGAAAATATCCCATGGTTAAAGCTATTATATATGGAATAACGACATCATAGTTCTTAGTGCGTTTAAGACTTAAATGTTGAACTTTGAACTTTTGTATGACTTTTTGTATTATTTATTCAACTAAATATCAAAATATTTGGCTTGAATAACGCATTATTGAAGACATCACTATTCTGTTGTTCATTATCCGTTGTTCGTTATTATTATTGACAATGACAATAAGCGATCGTTGTTACTGCAAAGTGTGAACAGGCAAGCATTAATCAACAAACAATTTATGTGAAAGGGAGAAAATTTCACGTTCGACGTCACGATACGAAACATAAATATTAATTCCATTACCTTATCCTTCCTATGTAAAAGTAAATATAAGTGGCAGTTCCCGAAACTAGTGTGTTTAGATTTATTCGTCATCACCAGCTAGTAAGAGACCCACTGCACTTCCCGAAGGAAAATATGGGCATAACCACCCCGCCAGCCCACGACGTAATTGCGATTTCGAACTTGGAAAAATCCACAGTTCTATGTTTTCCCTAGCACTAGGTCGGTAAAGCGTTAGGCAGAAGAAGAACAGGAGTTACCACCCTGGTTTAATTTTTTTTTAAGCCAGCTCTTTTAATTTACCTTAGCATGATAGTAATTTCGATTATGTCATTGCTAAACGTTATGTGTTATCGTGTGGTCTGACTGCATCGTATAAATACAAAAAAAAGTCGAGGCGGTCATAACGTCTGCCGACAGAAGTGAACATCCAAAACAATGAAATAAATGTGTTGTCTTTTGAATATTCACATTAATCATCATGTAAATGACAATATACAGGTAGAGCCACGCTGAAACTATTACTGGTTTCAGCATAAATGGGTCGGCTCGCCCGGGGTAGTACCACCCTCTCACAGAAAACCGACGTGAAGTAACAGAGCTTGCATTGTTGCGTTTCGTTCGGTCAGTGAGAGTGCCGGACACCCACCTCTCCTCCCCTTCCACTTTCCTCTTCCCTTCCTCCCCCCTCCCTACACAGGCTGGCAACGCACTTGCGACTCCCCTGGTGTTGCAAGTGTCTATGAACGGTGGTGATCACTTACATCAGGTGACCCACTTGTTCGTTTGCCTCCTATGATATAAAAAAAAAAAAATAATATTTCAATTTCAGAATTTGTTTATTGAAATTATTAACATTAGTGTGGTTTTGATATCTATTGGCACTCGGAGCAATAACTATATACATTTTTATAAAGTTTATCAAAAATCAAACGTATGATGAGCTACAAAATATCATTATATCATGTACACAGGCATCTATACTACGCATCGCTAGTCTGCCGCAAGCCGTGCAAGCACAATATCGCTGATCATGCTAACGTAGCATGTCATGACGCGGTATTACAATTTATCACCTGCCCAAAAATACCACTCAACGCGCCTAAAGAAGTTTTCACTTCAAAAAATTTTGAAACTATTTTATTTCTTTTACACATTGACATAGAAACTAAAGACACGCAGTCTCGAATAAAAGTAGCGCTCAAAACCTGTCCAAAAATCAAATACGTGGTTATAGTTATGCGATAAACTTATGATTTTGTAAATTCAACCTTACCTGAATTATTTAAAATTGTTTTTACAAGGACGCGGGACTATTTGAAATGAGTGCATAATCCAAAATTAAGTGTGCATCTTGGGTTTTTGTATATCAATGCTTTTACGAAAATAGAATCGCCCCAGAAATACATTTAATATCCCGAAGCGTTTAAAAGAATGAACAAGAAACGATTTTTTTCTTAAATGTCGATATATCGATATTTTTTTCGTCATGTCCGTCTATAGATACACGTAGAATTATTCGCATTAATGTTAACCAAATCTCTCAAGGTAACCTACAAAAATTGAAACGCAAATTTTGAAATACATGAAGTTTAGGGTTGGCACTACATAAAAAAATGCACTAAATCAAAAGCATAGTTGTTCATGAAAAAAGTAGGTCTTCTTCGTTAGTATTTTAATGAGTTACGTAAAATTGATTCTATTAAAAATTATAATGTGTCACAACACTTACGTAAATTATTATCTGCTAGAACTAGCGAGACTAGCGGCCGTTGTTCTGCCCTGAGAATAAAAAATCCTATAATAATATACGGTCTGTATTGCCACCTACCGGGTTCAATTGTGAATATAAACGATATTTAATTCTACACAAAAAAAATCTAAATCTACCCAGAGGTTTAGGAAGCGTTTAGTC